>WBNO01014874.1:0-14572 GCA_013400575.1 Peucedramus taeniatus
TTGGTGTTGTCCTGGTGCAAAAGACAACTTTTGGTTGAGGCCAAAGGCGCCTTGAATGCTGCTTATCTTGCCCCATATCCAGGGACTTTATGCCTGAACAGGCAAGCAACCTCAGAAAACTGATGAAACACCTTATAGAAGGATACTTTGACTATGCCAGTGAAAACCATCAGCTTGTGTAGAAGAATATGAGGAGGACAAAAACTTATAAAATGCTGAATTCAACCATAAATATTGAAATTAAACATGTACCTTATTGTCTTTCCTGGATCTGCTTCAATAATCCAAGTGCAATGAAGATTGTTGTCATATGGTGCTGGGTAACCAGGGGACAAAATGCGCCCCGATGTAGCAGCATGAATTCGACCACCACACTCAGCTGCAAAATAAGGAAGAAATTTTTAATGAGACCATAGTAATTGGCACTTACATTTTCCATCCATTCCACATCTCTGTGTTTTCTAAAAAGTTAACAGAATAACGTAATACTTCTGAAGTAGTAGACATGCATACAAACCAGGACATGTACATAAGTTAAAAATGAACACAATGATCTCATTCATACCTTCTTATGAAGAAATAAACCATAAAACTGTGATTAGATTACTTAACTAACCAGACAGGTTCAATATGTACTGAGGCTACAAAAGAACAAATTTAGCATTAGCAAGACAGCAGAAATTTTCCATCTAACATGCTTAGCTTTTCTAACAATGAATGTTTGAATTCAAACTTTGCAGCATTGAATTTTATAATTAAAATAGCTTTCTGTTTTGCTGTAATGTCAAAATTAATTTAGTGTAATGCTTTCAAGTTACTTCTATATAGGTTCAGGTTTAATTACACCAAAAAGCAGTAGGTATTGCCTAGCAATTTCCTTTGGTATTTAAAAATTTAAATGCCATACGCTTGCAGAGCAAGAGAGTAAATCAGAAAGCTACAATTTGATAGTATGTGGCATCTGGTTTAAAACATTTTTACTATCAATGCTGTTTTTGTGGAGGGACCAATAGCAATACTAAGCATCCATAATCAAATGATTCTTATGTTGCTTGCTTAAGGCATCATGCTGTTGTCTGGCCAGTGCAAAGACACACCCTGATGAAAGAGAACTGTGAAACAGTCATGTGCCACTGAACTAAAAAGGATCAGTGATTCTTCAGTTAAGTGATGTACCTGAATTTCTACTACATTTATAGTGTTGCCTTACAAGTAGTAGTGTTGTTAAAAAAAAGCTACCATGGGGATCCATTCAAGCACAGCTCTACAGCAAGTGTAGTAAGACAGAGATGATGGAAAAAACATGGCAGTTGGACCAAATAATCTATCAGCAATACTCCTAACAAATCTTAATCTTTGTACATGTCACCAAGTCACTGCTCACAATCAAGTTGTTACCATGAGGGAAAATTACCATAGAGGAAATAAGGTGACATTTACTGGTTTATTTATTTATTATTTATTCTGCTGGTTTGATCACTCAAAACACCACATTCTATATACAGAACCAAAGCAGGAAGAAACCTAAGTACAAAATTTCTTCAAACATAACCCTCTTCAAGAATTTAAATTAATTTCCATTATACAAGAAAGTCTGGATTGCAACAATTAACTGTGGTAGATATCTACAGACAAGAAATTACTGATACAGTACTGTATTTACCAAAGAACTAAATTTAACTCAGTGAATCCAAAATTTAAACTCAACCTAATTGACATACTTGATTTAAAAGTCTGAGAAGACTCATTTAGGAAAAGAATACACCATAAAATATGGGAAGAAGTTATTATAAAATAATTTTAAAAATTATATTCCAATATGCATAAAATAGCACACTGTAAAATCAGCGCCTCAAAGAATATACTATATAAACAAATACACTATAACTAATAGAAGTGACTTAAACATTTCTGGAAACTTCTAGAGGAGGAATTAAAAGAATTCACTGGCTTTCTTCATTAAGGTATAGAATGCAGGAAAAATTAGAATTAATGCTAAGACCAGTGTAACAGTTTACCACGAAAAATTATTAAGTGTAGAATGTATGGAATATGTCTATGTATATGCTTGAATTTTTTGTGATTGAGACTGAAATGATAGAGAATACAATGAAGAATATAAATGTCACCAAAGAGAACAGCAAATATCAAAAGCTGATCTAGTCTACGAGCAAAAATAACCCATCTCCGCAAACAAAGATTTTAAGAAAACGTTTCTTAAAAGGGAAGTAATGCTTGGAATTTGATGACAACTTCCAAAAAAAGGAAGAAAAATAAACCATTCAAATCTGAGTAGAAAAAGATAAAACTGTAATAACACAAGATAAAACTAATGGAAGAATAGATTTTATAAGTCTAAAAGGGGGTATATTTCTATACTGAACTATAACTGAGTTTTCAGGGTTCTTCATGGCAAGCTTTCCTGTGCACAGAACAGTAAAAACTGTCCACAATTTCAATGAAGATAGCAGACTGTAAAAGACTATTTAGAAGGAAACACCTCTAGAAGATTTTGAGAGAGAACAGTGAACGGTTGATTTCTTGGGGAACTAATTAATGGTCCAGAAGAGATTGAAATTAGAAATTAAAAGAGGGAGTTTATACAGAACTGATGCAATCCCAAAATTTTATTTTAAGGAGAGGAACAAGGACAGTAATTAAAAATATACGTAGAGAGATAAAAGCACAAATATACCTTTTGGTTGAACAGACAGAAAAGAAGACTGAAATCTCTCTCAGGAAAAGGAAATTGATTATTCCATTGATAGAGGGACATAATTTCACAGAAAGGTGAAATAAGATTTTCAAGAAATTCTGGCACAAATTATTTCAAAAGATTGGAAATAAAATATAGAAACAAAATCTAGTAATGCAAGGTAAAAAATCCAAGTACAAAGACAAAAAAAAAGAAGAAAAAGGTGTGGGAATCTTGAGTGAAATATAGAATCTTAAAACCATATTGGTATGAAGAAACTGGAAATACAGGTGGAAATACATGACTAGAAGGAGCATTACATGGTAGGAATATAGTAATAATCTCAATAAAGTCAGCATGAAAAAACATTCATATTGGTCAAAAAGTATTTTGAAGAAGGACCATGAAAAATGTTCTACTAGAGCAAAGATGGCAATTTTCTTTAGATTTGCTGGATCCTGGGCTCCCTAGCTTCCTCCAGGTCAGATTGGAATATACAGCTTTTTTTTTTTTTTTAATTACTACTATTTCTATTGTTATATGTTTTAAATTTTAATATCCCACATTAGAAGACAAATCATCATACAAATAAAAGGAAAGAGGTAGATGCTTGTAATTATTCACCTAATAGACTTGAAACCAACAAGTATTTTGGAACTTATTCTAAGTCTTACTTGGCAGTGAACACAGGCACAAAAAATATTGCAGAAAATGACCTTAGAGAAATGACTTCATTTAAATTACATGGGGAATAGGTAAAGGTAGGACTAATTATGGGTCTTCTCTACAAAAGGGCAAACTTAGAGGAAAAGGAAGCTAACCAATTAAACTGAGGAACATGATGATTTGAATGCATAAAGAGCCTGGAAATGTCTTTAAATCAAAACTGGATAGTTGTTTTGACCTCTCATATATATAGAAGAAAACTTGCAGATAAAATTCTAGAATCAAGTGGGGAAAATAACCTCTACTAAGACAGCAGAAATGCTGTTCACTCTGGCACTTACCGTCAGCTTAAGCTGAACATTTGAAAGGAAGGGAGCTTGGTCTTTTGTAGACTGCAGGTTTGTGAATGTGTTCAGCAGGAAAAAGGTTCTGGAATGGAGAATGTAGCCCCCAAAATGGGAGAAAGGCAACAAGCAGAGATCCTGTAGGTGAGGTGAGTGCTGAAAGCATTGGGTGACCTGCCAGAAGCAGGCAGCAGAGGCAAAAAATAAGTACCAGAAGACACACAGAGGGAAAGACTCATGGGAACTCCATGTGAAAATTGAAGTCAGGAAGTCACTGGCAATTGCTGGACTTGAAAGCAAACTAGAGAATGCAAACTGCCTAGTAAAGGTACAATGGATAAAAGCCATACTGGCATTCAGTTATTCTGCATGTTGGCTAGTAATTCTCTGTTTAACATTTATGTTGCTTGTAATGAAACAAAGTTTTAGGCCCTTGAAGACCGTGATATTTCCAGGGAAGGTCTACCTCAAGGCTTTGACAGATGGGGTATCTTAGCACAACAACAAGGGCTCCAGAGAACACAGATAAAAAAAATCCAGCAACGTGGGATGAAACTTAGAAATAAAGTTCATAGGAATGAGATGCTGAAATAATATCTGATGAAAGTAGATGAGGAAAAAAAGCCCACAACTTTATTTGCCTAATGATGGGGCTTTCTTAGTTTATAAAGTGCTTAGAAAATACCACTGCCTGTGATGGTATATCAGACTCAGTGACCCAGGGCTTCATCAGAACCAAAGCAGTAGTCCTCCATCAAAGGCTCCTCTATAGAAAAAAGTGTTTTCTAGTAGTATTATAACCAATAATTGCAAGCCACCTATTTTAGACAAGTTAAACTTCCCTGTCCACACTCAATCTTTACTTGAAATTTACAATTTATTTGCACCATTATCATCTCATGACATATATAGAAAGACAGAATATTTGGGTTTTTTTCTTGAACCACCAGACCAATCATTCCAGAACACTGCCACAATCCATATTACCTATGCAAGTAGGCAAAGGTTTGTCCCAAACTCTTCGATCTCCACTTAAGCAGGTCATAATATTACTACCATGCATTGTATAGCCAGGATTACAGCTGTATAAAATAACAGTATCTATAAAATGTCCTTCATCTCGTATCTTGTAGCCATAATTAGGTATCCCAGGATCTTCACACTTTACTAGGTCAAAACCTGCAAACAGAAACGAGGAAAGAAAAAAAGACATGGAGATATAAATACCAAATAAAATATAATAGCAACGAATCTGATTCTGATGCAAATTATATTCTCATGATTCAATGACATTAGATGTATTCACAGTGACCAAAGATAAATGGTATAGAATTTGGGTAAATCAGAAACTGAAAGACTAGGAACTAATTACTAACTTGATATTTGATTATAACAATTGCTTATTGAAGAAAGCATCTTATCTATATTATTCTAAAATAGACTGGTGAGAAATTTATACCACTTCCATATTTAATTCTCTTTTATTCAGTGGGAAGGAAATATTGATCCTGGTTTTAGCATGAAGTAGCATCTTCACTCCTCACCTATTCTCCATAATGATGTCAAGAGACCACAGTGGTAACTCAGGGAGCATTTGCAAAGGCTGCTTCATCCATCCTAGTCTCAAGATAGCATGGCTTCAGTTTCATCTCTGCTGAAAGGACATATTCCCACACTAATTTTCAATTTGCATTGTCCTTTCTGGCCTATTAACATGCTGAATAGGATAAATACCTCCCTCTGTGATCCATGGAATGAGCAGATCTGCTCTGAGCACCTACAACTCTTTGCACATTTTATGCATTACTCTCTTCATTGTCTTCATACAGCATTGCTAAAATGTAAATATTCTAGCAATCTATATCTCTTCTTTTGCTCTCAGTTCCTGTTCCTGGAATAATATAAAGAGTGGCTCCAATTCATCTTTTTTAATTCCAAATTCTTCTTCAGAGTGGATTCTTCTTCATTACTGCCATGTCCCCAAACCAAATAAGTAATTCTGACTCTACAAATATTTTCCATTTTGCTGTCCTTATTTTACTGTACAGCTTATTTAAGTGATTATGAATCAGGATGTTGGTCTTCAGTTTTCTGTTTTCAGTGCATTCTCTACACGAGGTTGCTCAGGAAGCTGTGGATATATCTCCCCTGGAAGTGTTCAAGGCCATGCTGGATGTGGCTTTGAACAACCTGTTCTAGAAGAAGATGTCCTTGCCCGTATGTAAGGCCCCAAGAAATTTGATCTATGAGACTTTCAAAAGGGCTTACAGTTGTTCATGTACTCTGAGTTAGATGCATGGGAGAAATACTAACAAGATACTCAGGAGGTCGAGATAATGAAAAAAGCTTTCACTGGCACCTTTAGAAAGTCAGAGAACTTTGGCAAAAGATTTCGAGCAGCATTCAATCAACATGAAACAAACACTTCTCAAAGCATTAACTTGGCCCATTCAACTTAGCAAACTCCACGCCTCATAGATTTTAAGTTTCTCAAAACATTACTCAAAATCCCAAGATGAGGTAATTAGAAGAGAAAGACAGGAAAGGTGTAGAAAAAAACAAACATAGCCATCACTCCCAGTTCCAGTGGTGTTCAGCTGATAGAAGCTCCAAGAGGAGGCAGGGTCAAACATGCTTGCCTTGTGTCTTGCTTTAAGTACCCTTTGGCTTTTCCTGGGCTCTTCCCCAGGTGGGGTTTGCAGTTATTTGGCCATGAGGAGCTGGGTTAGGGGCTCCAGAGGCAGGTGTGGTGTGTAACCTCCACTATGCCAGGGACTGGCAGCCACTGCAGGCCTGGGATACAGGCTGGGGGAAGGGTGGGGTGTAAGGGGCAGTCCTCCAGAGCAACACCCAGGCTGCCCCTTGCCACACACACATCGATACATGCACCCATATCCACACCCCTGAATGTTTCAAGCCAGTAATCCTTCAGGCTCTCACACTACAGCAGGACGGTCAGAACTAGATGATCTCTAAAGCCCCTTCAAACCCAAACCATTCTATGATTCTGTGAGGTTCTTCACTAAGGTGTAAATAATGTATCTACAGACAACCTTTAATTATTTTACAAATACACAAGCTAGAGTTGGTGTCATATTTTTCTTGTGGCCCTTCTCCTGGCAGTGAGATCAACCACAGCTGAAAAAACTGCAAGGAGTCTACAGAACTTTTCTTCCTGTAGAGAAGCTAAAGACATCCATCAACTGACATCACTGAAAACACAAAATAGTTTTGCTTTCTTTGTTCATTAATTGGGCACAAAGGTTGAGATTTACCTGTTATAACTCAGGATTCTGAAAATTAGGAGGCTGAGTTTGAACTAGTCTAGGCCACTTCGATTGTCAGTAGAAAAATATAAATTTCTGGAAACCAGTCTACCCCTTATATCGACAGTATTCAGATCAATCAGCTCAATAAGCTCTTGCAGACATTTATTTTCTACCTTTACTTTTAACTGAGCCCATGCTCTTTCTTGATATAGTAGGCCAGAACTGAATGCTGTTCTATCACACAGACGCTGCATCTCCCTCTGTGCTAATATCTAGAGAAACATCAGGCCCCAGGAACAATGACAATAGTCTGACCACAGTCATGCACTCAAATTCAGTCATCCTTTAAAAGAGCAGGGCTGCTTATAAGTCCATTCCTGAGAAACCAGCTGTCTACTGTATTATGCCTGAGATTCTTTGGGAAAGTCCTAGACAGAAGGCAGCAAGATAGAGGCATGTTAGCATTTACTCTAACATTTTGTCACTCTAGAGAATCACTTCCCCATAGTCATGCCCTGACAATGCTTAGTTTACTAGCAGAGCTTTAGTTTTTGTGTCAGATGGAGCTATCTATAATCACACAAAGTACAAAAGGATTATAGAGATTTATCATTATTCCCTTGCGAAAAGATTGTTTCCATGTGAATATTTGCACATCCCTGCAATTTCTTTTTGTGGAAAAAAAAAAGAAAATAAAAAAGAGCAGTAATTATTTTAACTGGGTCTCGGCAATGTTTATATAAACAGTCACATCTAAACAGTCTTCTGTCTTTTAGAGTTAAAGGTATCTTATGAAGTATGATTAATCTTATCCTAAGGAAGAAAAAAGTAGATTGGATGGACTGGAAAATTCTAAAAAGGTCTATTTCTCTTCACACACTACAAAGAACTATGACAATTTGGTCATTCAGATGAGCTGAACTTCACAAGACATGGCTATATTTCATTATTTTAATCTCCATATCAAACATACAGAGACATTTATGTAAAACCCTGAAAATGTAAGTTGTTTGATAGATAGCATTATATTTTAATGCTGATTTGACAGCATGAGCCAGTGTAACACTATTTCTTTGCCACTGCTCTTAGACACTTTCTCATTCTTTATTAGGTGCAACATTTGGTTATCAAATGCAGTGGCATGTGATTGACAGATGAAACTCCCCTGAATAAAGAATTTACTTGAGCCTCATGAAAAAAACTTTCCATAACACTGATATAGAGTTAGAGAGATTCATTCTCCAATACCTTGTACCACATAAGGAAGACAACATTGCCAGGAAGAGGTAGTATTTTTTATAAGATCAACAGACAAATTTGGGTGAAATTAAATGAGCTTTCAGATGAACCAACCTTCCTAGTCTGCTATACAGTCATCTTCACTAAAGAAGGTATCAAGACTGGGATTAAACTATTGTTCTGACTTGTTATAATTTTATGTACTCCAGTTAGAATTCAGTTTTGCACAAAGTGTAAACATACATGAAAGATGTGAACAGTTAAAGAGATCACGTCGCAAGCTTTAGAAATTTGAGAGAAGCCTACTATAGCCTGCCTGCCTGCACTATGTCTATTCTTGCTTGAAATAGGAGTGAGCAACACAAAAGATTTTTTTTTGTTTAATTTTGCCCTATTAATAGTTCATATCATCATTGTAAGTCACTTATATCTTTAAGTATCCACAAATATAAAGGTATTTCACATTCTTTGCTTTGTAGATTCCTACATGTTCTCCAACTTTTTTTTTTTTTGCCTGTGAACACAGTTTTTTCACCTGTCTGTACCAAGGTGAATTGCCTATTTCTTCAAGAGCCTCACACTCTACAGATACTCACTGCACTGCATTTCTGTATCTGTAAACATTCTGTATGTGTAGCTCTGAAAATTATATATGGGAAAATACAACTTTGTTAAAAACACTCTAATACACAGTGGCACATACAGAAATTTCTCAGCTTGTACACATGTCAAAGAACATGAAGTCTCTTTCAGAAATATACTGATGTTTTACATCCTTTTAAAATGTTTTTTTAACATTTTTAAGACTCTGTGAGCAACAGCAGAGTTAAGATTTTTCTGCCAGTTCATTACAAACCCAAATCAAATAATTATTTGGGGTAAAGTGTTAGATAAGACAATTGTAGAGAACATAACAAGTCACTGTGTTAAATACCAGAATTTAATTTCCTATTTCACAAATGACAAACTAAAAAATAACATGCAATTAAAAATATCTAACTGGAAGCAAAAATATAAAACCTAAATTTGAATATCCTTGACACACTAAACCCTTCAGTATTTTCTGGTTTATTAATATTATTCAGACATTTCTATCAAAAAGACCACCTTGATTTTAATTTCTAGGTATTGATAATTCACGAAGAGTTCAGTAGTACTCTTAATTTTTAGGTTTCTTTGCACAATATCATGCCTATTATTTGTATTTCAAGCTTTTTTGTATTTCAAGAATAATCTTTTCAAAAACATTCAACAAACTAATTGCTGGCATTTATGCGAAATAAATATACTCTAGAAAAAAACTGTAAGAATGACAGCACATAATTTGCAGCCCCACGTTCATTACGTTTCTCCACCAGCCAGACAACCATTGTTTATTAGTAGATGTATTAAAAATTGGGGTATTTCTCATGCATGTAGGTGCTGTTCATCACGAGCAAACACAGCAGTATCTTGCCCTGTGTTCTTCTAACCCAATTTCTTCCTTCACCTTCCTCTCATACACAAATCCAGAATTTTTAATTTGCTTTTTCCCCAATGCTCTTGTTAATCTGGAGTAATTTATCATAAAGGATCATATTTTTGTGAAATATCATTGTAGAAATTTTGCAACAGAACTTCAGTTTTAAAGTAGATGCTATGAACTTTTACAAAGGGGAATGTAATCATGAGTTCCACACAATCACAGTACTTGGGTTTACCTGACATTGCAGCAAGCCAGCATCATAGAAATTCTGCCAAGATTCTTACTGCTGAGAAAGATTATTATATTTGCAAATTGCTGCCAATTATCTTATTCTTGAGCTTCATTATAGGATTGTGAGAACAATGAATGCATAAAAGCATGTTAAATTAAAACTAAACCAGCCAGAATACATCTTGATGATTGGCTGTAACCTCCTGGCACTATTCAATGGGATTTACTCTGACACATTTCATGTAAATAATCAGGAATATAGAAATAATAGTTGTCGGGGTAAAAATCATTGACATATCTGGTAATATAGGTAGACTATTAATTACAACTTTTTTCAACCCAGTTTAATTATGATGGGCACTGTAGTACTTAGTAGACACATTAGTAAGCAGTACAGTATAATAAAATTAAATCTGGGCAGCAAAGCAATGAAGCTGCAGATTTGATGTCCATACTATGTGCACTTGTGTTTCCTTGGACTAGCTTTGCTGTCCATTAGTGGGTGGAATATGCTACATGCATCCATGAAGTAAACTCTCAGTTCAGCTTCAAATTTGTACCCTCTAAAGCCTGTTGTCAGTACAAAGAAGAGAGTGTTCATTTTGTGTCTCCATGGGAAATTTTCAGGGATTCAGTATTGCACAGTGTACTTATAAAAGAAGCTGACAACATCCTGAGGTATCTACAAATGTTCTCTTCACTCAGTTTGAAAGGAAAAATACCATTTACTTACTCTATATATATACACATGTGCATTTACCCTGCATGTAAACCTATAGTGGCTATATGAAAAATAAGTAATCTAAACCAAGCAATGTCCTACTAGAAGAAGTACTAAGGCATTTTGACACAATCACTCTCCTGAAGCCAGACGCATGAAAAAGTATGCACCTAAAAGGTGCATTAGCAACCTTTAGGTACTCGATCCCTAATTTGTGACTCTAACCTTGAGTTCAACACTAAGACTTCTAAGAATGGACAAAAGAAAGAAAGACACTCTGAACTGTGAGCTATGGTACTCATCCAATTTTTACTTCCTACACAAAGATATGTCGATGCATGTTACATTAGGACTGATTTAGTAGAACATATAAGCACACTGTTATTAGTGATCAGAATATAAGCCAATAAATTAGGTTGTAGGGCTTTATTTCTTCCTTTTCTTTTCCTTTCTCACTAAACCTTGTTCATGTTTTGCAAAAAAATATATTATGTCAATTAAAACTGCACTTATGGAGATAGAAGATAACAGTTTTAAAAAAGAGGAAATACTTGAAATGACAATAAAATGAATGTAATATCATAACCCTTAATGTTGTTGTCCCATGCTGCAAATTTGTTCAACTGCTTTTGACATTTTACCTTTATTTACAGCTGTATTGAATTCATTATTGTTTGTCAATGCCACGCTGACTTTATGCCAAATCATATATAAAACTGCCATAAAAGCACAAATTGCGTACAAGTTTTCTTCTGTATGCACTCATTAATTTTACAGAAATTCAATCATGTGTTTGTGCCAGATTTAGATAAGATTTGCACTTCTGGGCATCCTGATGCTGCATCAATTCACTTTTAAGACCATGGAACCTTGGCTTCAGATATGATCCCAGAACATTGTAATTGCCAAATAAGAATTTCTTCTTGTAAATTCAAAACCATGAATCTGTGCTGTAACTTCTGTTACCCTGAACTCAGCTACTTTGTAGTAAGAACTCTAAATAGAAAGCCTCCAGACAAAACTGTAAAGACATTTTAAAAGAAATTCCAGCTGTGTTATTTTCAAAACTTTATATGTCTAATCTAAAGATGAACAGGTCCTTAAAACATAAAAACTATAGCATGTAGGTGTAGATCCACAGTATCAATAATTGTGGCATGGATTAAAAAGTTTATACTCATATAATTTCCTGATAACATTACTGTTTGTTAAAGATGAAGAAATACTATTTAAACAAAAGTAGCATTAATTGCTAAGAAAATTTCACCTGACAAGCCATGAGGGGTTAATTGTTTTGAATGAAAAAAGAGTTTTGCAGCTTATATATTATATACCAAAGGGATGCCAAATACTCTTTAAAAATCTCTAATAATCATATTACTTATTATAATGTAAGTATAGAGTGGGTGGGCTCTGCACATTTGTGAAAAGGCACTGTCTTTCCTTTCTGCTTGCTATGGGAGACAGAACACACAAATAATGCATAATCTATCTTCAGCTTCTTAAAGTGATGCATTAAAAGATTTCAGGATAGCTTCAATAGAAGGATAAGTGCATATAAAAAACCTATTTCAATACACACAAGGAAATATTAACATGTTTTATTATAAAATAAAGGTACTATGAAAACATTGGAAACACCAGTAACTCTTCCAGAGTTGCCTAAATCCGAAATAATTTAAGTCCATAGATGTAGTCTATATGTTTAACATAGAATCTTTTTGAACTATTAAAGAGTAATTAAAAGTATGGTATGGTACTTGAGTTAATGTTCAGAGTATATAATGGATTTCTAAATGCATGTAAACCCTCATTCTGCAGTTGTTGTATCCCAAATATCCATAACATAATCTATTTAATTAAATCTATGCAATTCAAAATAAGAGTTATTGGCATTTTCATTCTATCCTGGAATTATTGGCATTTTAATTCTATCTTGGAATCACTTATGTGCAACTCTGTCCTGAAACCTACAGCTGTAGGAAAAAGAATATGTACTGGAAAATGGCTAATTATGAAATCTCTACCTAATTAGAATGATAGAAAAAAATCTATAAAAATAAGTGTGTTTGGATAATGTGGCTATAGTGAGGTATCAGAAACTACTGCTTTGTATCCTTTGGAAACAGAAATACACTTTTAATTTCTCAATTTGCAATCAATTGGCAATTAATTTTGACTATTTGGATGAAACAGACATTTAAAGGATAATGTTTTCTAATAGGAGTTTCATAAATTCTTCCTAACATGAGCATTATGTAAAAAAAATTTATGTAAACCTGAAAATATTTAAAATAGAGATCTTAGGACATGTAAATAACAGGTCTTTCGAACATAATATGATTTTTTTTTTCTGTAATTTTCTCCTGTTATAAATATATTACAAAATTTCTAAGGCCACTCCCTATCCATTTCAACCAGATTCTGTGTCCATGTATCCTAGTCAATCATTTTATTCTCCCTTTCTCAGCTACAATGCCCTCATAGACGAATTAAAAATTGCAAATTTAAGAAGCAAGTTAACTGTGGGTAGACAGCAGAAGACAGTTTTTTTATTATTTTATTGAAAGACAATTCATAAATAACAATACTTAGGAGAGATAGGTATGCAAATATATGTGCCTGCAGCAAGATGTCTGCTGTGCATATACAGAAAGCATAGAAATAAACTTTGCAATCAGCAAGCAGGTTAGTAACTAACCCCAATTTCTACTCCATATGAGAAGCAAGGATTAAAGGAGAAATTCCGTGTTTTCCAGTAGCATTTAAGAATTCTAACTCCAAGTATCTATGGAGAGATATCTAAAGGTATCTTCCATGGAAAGATATATTCCATGTCTACACCCTCTTTTATAATCAGTGGGGACATGACTAATACAGCCACTACTTAAAAATATTCTGTACGTGGCTTGTTAGAAGAGACTGGTCTTATCCTTTTTCTGGGAGAGGGGAAAGAAAAGTAGAGGAAATAAAATGAACATATACTTTCTTTTCCCCTGTGTTATATAGTGCAAGATACTTTGACTTAACATATACTAAACTCTTAAATGTTTGCAAATCCAGTCATTTCCTCACAGTCTTTTCTAAAATACTCATCCTTAGAGAAATGAAGTCACCATGAATATAAAGGATGGATTAAAATGGAAAAAGCATTGTACAAGTTTATAAAAACAGTATGGCACAAAAAGGACTGAAAGTTAAAAGAACCCCTTCAATTCCAATGGTGTTGATTCCTTCACACAGACAGGTGAACCACATGCACACATCACACCTTATTCTGGTGAGTGGTATTGTGACCAGAACTGAAAATTAACTTCTCAGTACACTGAAAAACTGAGTAACAAGAAACACATAAATCTTGTCTACCTTTGATCATCCTGTTTAAAGCAACTCTTCCCATCTAGAAACTTTATGGAAGCAAAGGAATAGAAATAAATAGGTTTATAGCATTCATCTTTATCTTTGTTGCAAATAGTCTTCTCTTTACATGCATCCCTAATTCTGCCCATATATCATGTACACATAGTTTTGCCAGGGTGATTTTAATATGCATAAACTTTTGAAGGAATAATCTTAATTTTATTCTGAAATACCTTTCTTAATGTTTTAAATAATTAGAAACATTAAAAGCATATTTTGCCTGACTGAAAAAAAATCTGTTTCCTATTTATCGCTAATCTTCGGTTATAAAAAATGACTAGGTTTGAGGGCACCAATCTTAATTTGTCAAAATGTAAACAGTTCCTTAATATAATAAAGAGAATGGAGAAAAACGCACATTCTTCATTTAAATGGTTAAAATCTTTACAAAATTATTCTAGATTTTTCTTGAAAATTCAATTTATTAGAAAGGGAAAAAAGTCAGAAGAAAGTTAAGATAAAACTTTGATTTCAGAGGCTCCCACAATTTATTTGAAATGTCTAACATTATATTATTATATA
>WBNO01014890.1:0-16516 GCA_013400575.1 Peucedramus taeniatus
AGAGCCCTCCTACCCTCCAGCACACCAACACTTGCACCCAATTTGGTGTCATCTGCAAGTTTGTAAATGGTAGACTCAATCCCCTCATCCAGATTATCAATAAAGATATTAAACACTACTGGGTCTAAAAATGATCCCTGGGGGATGACACACAGTATTGACATATTCTCTAATGCTAAATATTTCAGGACTGTGGTTTACCTTCTGGAACCAAAAAGTTTAACTGATTTCCATTTGTAAAGTCATTTGAGATCCTCTGCTGAAGTACTCTTATAATGAGTTTCTAAAAAGGGATCTCCTGTAGTGCTTAACATATAAATTTACATAAATCAGATCATATTCATTATAAGTTTCAAGATTTTATATATTTTGTCTTCAGGACTGAAAAAAAACCATATATAACAGCAACAGAAGTACATAAAAATCCATCTGAACAACTTAATAAAAAATTCTGACAGAACAAAACAATAAAGAACAATACAAATTCTCCCACACAAAATTTTACTTTGAGCATTTCAGATTAACAGCATAGCAATAAAGGGCCAGCTTGAAATACCTGCAGAGGTAATAACATTTTAGAGAAATTTGTTTCTGAAGGTATGTCAAAAATACACTGGTTTCAGATGAAGATTTTTTTCTCTAGCAAAAGAAATAATTTTCAGTTTAAAAATAACTTCTTCTTTCTACTGATCTAATTTTGCCCTTGGCTACCACAGGCATGATTTGCTTAAGCTGAAAGGAAATAACAGCTGTGAAGTTGTTCATATATGATGAATGAGAGCATAATGTAAAACAAGGTATCTAAACCACAACAAGCAACAGAATATTGCACAACTTCAAGCCTAAATCCACATTATATCCTTATTATTTACTGAGGACAATTTTGTGCATTTTCCCTCAGAGGCCCAAGAGTTTCTTGCTTAACATGCCACTAAAATTGTAAAACCAAACTATTTTATGAAGAAAGTCACAAAGAAACAAGTCAGCATAATATCAGCTGATAGATATATGGAATATAATGAATAATTTCTAAAAGTGGAACTACCACTCACCTCTAAAGATTGCTAATCTGAATGTGAAGTACTTAACAACAATCCCAGCTTCCTCAACTGTTCCTCATAAGTACTTGTGCTTCAGCCCCTCGCCTGGCTTTGTTGCCCTTCTCTGGACACACTCCAGCACCTCAATGTCTTTCTTGTAGTGAGGGGCCAATATCGGACACAGAATTTGAAGTGTGGTACCAGTGACAAGTACAGGGAGACAATCACTGCCCTAGTCCCTTGGCCACACTATTTCTGATCCAAGCCAGGAGGCCATTGGCCTTCCTGGCCACCCGGACACACGCATGCATAACCGACTTCCAAGGAGCATCCCCAGCTCCTTTTCCATCATGCAGCTTTCCAGTCATTCTGTCCCAAGCCTGTAGTGTTGCATGGGATTGCTGCGACCTAAAGGTAGGACCTGGAACTTCTCCTTGTTGAACCTCATCCAGTGGCCTCAGAAGATTAATCCAGCTTACCCAGATCCCTCTGGAGAGCCTTCCTGCTCTCCAGCAGCTCAACAATCCTGCCTAACTTAGTGTTGTTTCCAAACTTACTGAGCAACCCTCCACCCCTTGTCTAGGTCACAATACAGATAATAAATCAGGGCTGACCCCAGAACCGAGCCCTGGGGAACACCACTGGTGACCAGGCACCAGCTGAATGTAACTCCATTCACCACCACTCTCTGGGCCTCAGCATCCAGCCAATTTTTAATCCAGTGAAGAATGCACCTGTCAAAGACATGAGCTGCCAGTTTCTCCAGCAGGATGCTATGGGAGACAGTGTCAGAGGTTTTGATAAAGTCTAGGTAGCAAACATCCACAGATTTTTGCTCATCCACTAGCCAGCCACCTTGTCAATGAAGGTGATGGTGTTAGTCAAGCGGGATCTGCCTTTCCTAAATCCATGCTGGCTGGGTAAATCCACTGGTTGTTCTGTACATGCCACAATATGGCACTCAAGACGATCTGTCACATGACTCTACCCAGCACTGAGATCAGGCTGAAAGCCCTCTAGTTCCCCAGATCCTCCTTTCAACCCTTCTTGTAACCACAACTGCTAATAAATCACAGAATCACTGAGTCACAGAATATGCTGAGTTGTAAGGGTTCCACAAGGATCATCCAGTCCAACTCCTGGCCCTGTACAGAGCATCCCCAAGGATCACACCATGTCCCTGAGAGTGCTGTCCAAATGTTCCTTGAACTCTGGCAGGCTGATGCTGTGACCATTTCCCTGGGGAGCCTGTTCCATTGCCAAACCACCTCTGGATGAAGAACCTTTTGTAATATCCAATCTAAACCTTCCCTGACACAACTTCAGGCCATTCCCTCAGGTCCTGCTGCTGATGACCACAGAGACCAGTGCCTGCCCCTCCTCTCCCCTCATGAGGAAGTTGTAACTGCAATGAGGTCTCCCCTCTCTCTCCTCTTCTTCATGCTGAACAGACCAAGTGACCTCAGCCACTCCTCACACGGCCTCCCCTCAAGGCCCTTCACAATCTTTGTTGCCCTCCTTTGGCCACTCTCTAACAACTTTATATCTTTCTTATATTGTGGCACCCAAAACTGCCCACAATATTCACAGTGAGGCTGCCCCAGTGCAGAGTAGGGCTGGGCAATCCCCTCCCTTGCCTGGCTGGTGATGCTGTGCCTGATGCCCCCCAGGACACAGCTGGCCCTCCTGGCTGCCAGGGCACTGCTGANTTGAAAGAGTCAACAGCTCCTCCCAGTTTTGTATTGTCTGTGAACTCGCTCAGTGTCCCTTCCTGTACGATGTCCAAGTCATGTATGAGGATGTTGAAGAGCACAGAGCCAAGGATGGAGCCCTGTGGAACCCCACTAGTGACAGGTCACCAGTCTGATGTCACTCCATTCACCTTTTTGCCCAACTTCTGAGCCAGTTGCTCACCCATCACATAAAATGTTTATTCAGCTGTGGGATGGACATTTCGTACTAAGAGTTAGCCCAAAGTTAGTGTTTCCTCATTGCTTACTGTGGGCTACTATTTGATACAAAAATATGATTTTTTTTTTTTTCTTTTTATATAACAGGATTTAAATAGGTCTGGTTTTCTTCTGTACTTCCCCTTACATTTTTGTTCTTATGCAGAAGAAATGTATCACAATGTTTTAACACTAAAAGTGTTTTACAGTAGAAAGATTGACTTCATGCTAAGTAAATTTTATTCCCTTACATTAGCTTTTGGAAACTAAAGCAAACACATCAGTGGTTTTATGTCATTCTCTGCAAGACAGGAAAGAAATGTGCAATTAACACTGCAAGCAGCTTTAAAAGCTTCTCTCCTAGTAACAAACACAACTAATAAAATCAACAGCTCAGTTTCTTACAAACTTAAGCATTTTCAGCTTACATGTTTCCTAGCATAATTTTTAATAATTGAAATAATTCTAAAATTGTTGTCATGACCAACTCCAGAATATGATGTTGTGATACACCTGTCTCTCATGCTTCATACTTTAATGAGAAGATAGCCCATTTTTTAGTCACAGATGGATCTTATTTACTTTATGCCTCCACTCCTTCCAAATCAGTATGTTCTGGTTAAATGTGCATTGAACACAGAAGACTTGATCAGATTTTCTGCATTGTCCAGTTAATGAACTTCAATAAGAAAGATTTTTAGAATGTTTAAGACTTGAGGTATGAAATAAAAATTGCAACTTAAAATAATAATAAAAACCAACAACAGAAACTAACTTTTTAGCAAAAATATTTCTTTTAGTGTCCATGTTGTCCCGAGTAAATATTATGTTTGAAATGGATACTAGAATTCAAGGTCGCTACTTATAGAGATGTTCCCTTTTAAGAAGATCAGGAAAGTACAAGTTTCTCTCTTTTTTTTTTTTCATGTTTACGAACTCTAACAATTAAAAATGCTTCACTGAAATGTAATGATATCTTCCGTATGCACTAGGGGAACAGCATGCCAAAAACATGGACAGTACATTCTGTAAAGAGGAAAGAAAATACCAGAACTTGTAAGTAAAACCTACAGTGATAATGCTGAAGGAAATAGCAAGCAGGCGGCAAACAAGGCTCTCTGCAGAAAGGAGGAGACCAGGAGGCTTTCAGAAAATAATAAGGAAAGTCTGAACTTCAGATGTTTGTATGAGAAATACATTGAGCAAAAGGTGGAGGGACATTACAAAGCTGTGGCCACAGTTCGGTGATGGCTGGTTGTATTGTGGGTATTTTCATACAACTTGGGTGGCAACAGGAAACTTTTAGAGAAGAGATGTTCCAGGAGGAATGAAATTCCCATAAGAAAAAGAGAACCTGGATAAATCAAATGAATGTGAAAAAAAGATTCACAAAGTAAAATTGTTCAGAATTCCTCCCTGGGGCTAAACAGGCTTTCTGCTTTTCTTATATGACCAAGAAATACTTGTCAAGTGGATGTATCAGTGTTATGTTAATTCTTTATGAAGAGAGTTAAGGACCTCTCTAATTCTTGTGGTTTAACCCGCCAGGCAGCTGAACACGCAGCCATCCACTCACCTGCTCACAGTGGCATGGGGGAGCAAATTAGAAAAAAGTTAAAACTCGCGGATCACGATAAAGGTAGTTCAATATGAAAGAAAAGAAAAGGAAAACAATAATAATGATAAAAGAATATACAAAACAAGTGAGGCACAAAATTGTGTTTTAGCCTGAGTGAAACAATTTCCATCCTTTGTTTTTACAAAATATTTATTAATACCTTTGAAATAAACTTTGAATCACTGAAATATTAATTACTAATATTAATAATATTAATAATAATTAATTTATTATTATTACTAAATTAATATTAATTTAATTGTTATTAAATGCTGTACCAAAATAATATTTTGTATTTACTTCAAGTGTTTTGACCTGCTGAAACAAATCATTTAGATCAACACAAGTTTGGCCAACACTTTAGCTGGACCAAAGCTGTTCTTTGTTGGTGAAAAGAAATGAGGCTGAAATATTTATTTCTAATCATATGCCATTGCTCTCACATGGTATGCAGCTGGCCTAGGCTGCTGGCTCACTCTTAAATGGGAGATCTGCTGGAGGAAATCCAGCCAGGCACTCATGGAACTGGTTTTACTCTACAGAAGCAAGTGCAAGACCTGCCTTTAAAGTCTGGTGGAGGAGTACTAAATAAGGTGGCTGATGCACAGATAATTTGTTAGGTCTAGGGAATGTCCACACTGAGAAGATATGTGCCACTTTGTGAATTGTAGGCATAAGAGGATGGAGAGAATTGTTCACCACTTTGCTACATTCCAGATTACTCTACAAGGGATTGTTACAGTTAAATGAGTTTGGTTACAGAGAAATTATGTAGAGCATTGTTCCCACACTCAGCACTACGGTTAGATGCTTGAGGTTATAGTTGGAATGGCTATAGCCATCCAGTTTTGACCCTAAGGGCAGGAGAGATGTCAGCAACCAGTGAGACAAGAGGCAAAGAGTAATAAACCCCAAGTAATAAACCTCCATATACTCATGCATCAAAGCATGTCTGAAATACAACTCTAATAGTTGTTAGAAACAAATCTTCTTCCCAAGCACATTGCAAACCTCCACACAAGAAATTAATATCCTAAACCTTAAACTAACCTAAACCTGGCCTAAGCCTTTAATCCATCCTAGGAAAGGAATTGGTAGAAAGGATCACAGAATTTGTCAACAGCTCAGAAAAATTCCAGTTGTTTCAGAGTAGCATTCAACCAAGTGGTAAGTTATTGTAAACTGTGTATGTTTTCCATTTTTCTCTCTCATTATAAATTCCTCTCTCCATGTCTCACAGGGTACTCTTTCTTTATGGCATACATAATGGGATACTATTCATGTGTCCTTATGTCAGAATCCATCCATCCAGATTACTATTCTCCATCAGAGAATAATAAACAATATCATGGAAAAGTTGTTCCCTATTTGTTTGAATTGTTCTACCATCAGTGCTAAACTTCAATGGCTTCTAGTTGTCTGTAAATAGACTTGTCCTTAGGGCTTGGAGGGCAGTTTATTTTTCCTGAATCACAGTATAAATGTGATGCAGTTGAATAGACATTGTAAATGTACCCAAAATGCTATAGGGCCTTCATTATGCCAAAATGAAGACCATGAAATTTTCTTTTTTCTTTTCCTCATAAATAGAGCTAATTTTTGTTTTAGAAATAAAAATTACTAGGACAAAGGTGTGGTAGCAGGCCCCCAGCAGGGTAATAATTAACATTGACTCCATGATTGCAGAAGGCTGAACCATTGCTTTATTCTACTATACTATACTATCCTATATCATTAAGAAACCCATAACCCTTGCAGACAGTCCGATACAGCTTTGACCTGATTGGTCAATCACTCCAAACACCATCCAGTGTCCAATTAGAAGAAATAACCTTTTGGTAAAAAATCTCCATAACACATTCCACATGTGTACAACAACAGGTACAGCAAGTGAACATAAGAATTGTTTTAATTCCCTTCTCTGAACTTTCTCACAGCTTCTCACAGCTCCTCAAGAAAATCCTGGGAAAGTCTGTGCCTGCTCTCTGTGGCCAGAGAGCTGCTGCCACACAAAGAGAATTATATTGAGCTGGAAGACAGAGAGTAAAGTGAAGCATCCACAATTCAAGGGAAAATGGTCAGTGACACTCTACACCACTGAGACACATATAAATCTTTTAGGTCTGCAGGGATCCAGTCAAGGGCATTGAGGAAAGTGCCAGAAGAGCTCACTGAGCCACTTCCTATCATTTGCCAGCCAGGCAAGGGGGACGTGGTTGTCCAGCCCTTCTCTCTGCTGGTGTGGTCTCACCTTGACTATTCTGGCCAGTTTTGGGTGCCACGATATAAGAAAGATATAAAATTATTAGAAAGTGGCCAAAGGAGGGCAACAGAGATGGTGAAGGGCCTTGAGGGGAAGCCGTGTGAGGAGTGGCTGAGGTCACTTGGTCTGTTTGGCCTGGAGAAAAGGAGACTGAAGGGAGACCTCAGTGCAGTTACAGCTTCCTCATGAGGGGAAGAGGAGGGGCAGGCTCTGATGTCTTCCCTGTAGTGACCAGCAGCAGGATCTGAGGGAATGGCCTGAAGTTGTGTCAGGGAGGTTTAGACTGGATATTACGGAAAGGTTCTTCATCCAGAGGTGGTTTGGCAATGGAACAGGCTCCCCAGGGAAGTGGTCACAGCATAAGCCTGACAAAGTTCAAATGCCTGGACATGGTGTGATCCTTGGGGATGTTCTGTGCAGGACCAGGAGTTGGACTGGATGATCCTGGTGGAAACCTTCCGACTCAGCATATTCTGTATTTCTGAGATAGCACAAATAGATTGCTAGTTGTGCTCAACCAAAACAGATTACTCATTGGCTGTACAGACCAGTACACAGTGGTAAGAGTTAGAATAGGCTAAAAATTACAAATTTTTTTAGCTTTGTTCATAAGAGACTGGGGGAAAAAATTCTATCAGCCATATCGTAATGAAATCATAAAGCAGGAAATTAAGTGTATTTCCTTACTAGTGGTGGTCTTGCAAGCTTAAAATGTGGAAAAGGTAGAGCATGTATGTATGGTGAAGGTCAAAGTTAGTAAAATCAAACAGCTACTGAAAGAACCCTTTACTTATAGATATTTGCTTTAGGGGTTCAAGTTACTATGTTTCTGTACCCGCAAAGTATCACTAATTGTGCTGCTTCTGATGTGTGCTCCTGTAAACAAGAAGGATAGGGAGCTTTGACACACATGCTCCTTCCTTAGGCTTTTCATAATACATGTACTTATGACCTAAATACAGAATCTCAAACTCTGTAAGAATCAGGGGACCATATCAGTCTGGGAAATTTCTTGGTGATGTCTCTTACCTGGGCCCCAGGAAGGCAACAAATCTTTCTCTATTAATTAAGGAATTATTCCATAATTCTCAACAGTTCACTCCAAAGGCTGTTCTCACCAAAAGTACCACTCCAACAGGCTGTTGGGGATCCAGCAGAATGGAGGAATGTGCACCATATGGATTGTTTTCCCTAAGTAGAAAACTTAAGAGAGACAGACTCCTCTTCTGTCTTAATCTTCTCCTCTGAAACAGCTAGAACCTACTTTTTTGTTTTGACATTTCCTTTATTGTCTTCAATAAGATCTTGCTGAGTATCAATTGTTTTCTCACTTAGTCTTTTCCCTTCTCTGTCCTTTCCCACGATCCCTATGCTTTAAAGGGATTTCCTTCATTTTATATAGGAGATTTCATCTCTTTCACACCTTCAGTTTTGTTAAAATTTTGCTAGATGGAAGAATATAGGCCGCTTCTTTTGCAACTCCACAATGGGCTAGGGTCTAGATATTGATCTGCACTGACCTCAAAAAACAGATTTTCGTCAAAGGATATCTGTGATGTTATAGTATGTTTGAAGAAATGTTAAGACTATTAAGAGGTAAGAATAAAATATCAACTTCAAAGAGCCTGCATTTTTCAATAAACCTGAGACCTTGCATATGAACACGGGTTAGCCAACACACTGTGAAAAAGGGATTCTTGTGTACTGTGAGAACGAATCAGACTTTGAAACTTGTTGCGTCTCAACACAATCATGATATCAAACAGGCAGTCACATGTGGGTACATATATTAAACTGCAGCACTTCTATTGAAACTGTTTGAAAATAGCACTTTCTTCTCCTCAGATCCGTTTCCTCTACATCCTCAGTGTTACACCTGCATGCTCCAGGGAAAAGATAAGTTTGCTACTATTAGGCTTTGAAGTGAAAACATAACAGTGAGGAACTGAATTCGATTCTACATCTTTATGGATCTTCAAAAGATTTTGCATGTTATGTTCCAGAAATATGACTCAACCATCTCTATTGTTTCATAATTTAACATCAATGAGACTATGCCTTGAAGGCATTTACTAATCAATAGAACTGTTATTACAGTTAATAATTGAGAAATAGATAACTTTAGGGAAGTTTGCAGGCATGTCAATTAGAAAATATTAAACACATCTACTGAAGAATTATTGTAAAACAGCAAATACGAACCCCCAAGTTTTGTCCTTTGCAGCCATTTTTTCTGCACAATCCTTCCCCCTAGAAAAGAAACAGTGACATTAATGGAGCACTGATACAGTTATTAAACTACTGCACTTGTTCTACAAAGAACGGCTGTTGTCCATCTCACATAATAGAAAATTCAAACCACTTTCATTCCCATTGCAATGAAGGCCTCACAGCTCCAGTCTGAGAAATTCTTGTTAAATATAAAATACCATCTAATTAATCCAAATATTTTTCTGTCTTTAAATATGTTGTTGGCAACTTTTTTTACAATGTAATAGAATAGCTTACTGTACACTGTCTGCTACTTGCCAAAAGAACAAACAATGTATAAACACTGAAAATAAAATTGCATGTGTCAAATCTGAGAGAAAAAATATGTTGCTTGTTCAAAATTGAATGAACACTCTATAGAAATGTAGAACGTTCTGGCCCAACAGGTTTAGTTACTCAGACTTCATTTTACTATGTTGTGCTAGGACAAAGATTTATGTCTCCATTAGAATAAAATAGAACTAACACAGACTACATTGGTTTGAAAGTAGAAAAATGGAGAAAGTAACATATTGCCAGGGCCAATGTTGAATAGCACCAACAGACACAAACCCATTGCTAAGCATTTCTGGAAGACTATCCAAGTACCTCACTCAGTTTTGAGCTCTACTGCAATGAATTATCCAGCCTTCCTCTTCCCTGTGGCTGAGCAGGGACACTTTGGTTCCAGCAACTGTTTTCCCAGGTTAATTCTGATCCAGTGGCTTCTCTTGTTTTCTATCCCAATCCAGCAAAAAATGAGTTTTGTTTTCAAGCAAGTTATAATTGATTTAGTGCTCTGTATACATCCTAAAGGTCTCTGCATTTTGAAAAAATAAACATAAGCCTGATAAACACTACTAAATCTTGTGGAAAAAGAAAGTATTCTCTCTAACATTCTTCCCAAAGTGGGAAGACTCTTGGAAGAGAAGAGCTGCTGCAGGTTATTTAATTTCAATAAATTTTAGCCATCTGAAATATAGATACCCAGGTCTGAATTAATTGTGCTATATTTTTCTGTAGAGATGACAAAAATCTAGAGTATAATTAATTTTAGGTGTCAACAGCAGGATGAGATGAAGTGCACCCCAGGGGGTGACTATTACTCTTTTCTGAATCTGAAAAAAACCTGAGGTGTCTATCCAGGCAGTAGAGACCTGCAATATATATTTAAATGTTCACTGAAATTAGTTCTACCCTGTTTGCCTTACAGTTTTATCAGAAAAATTGTAACTTTGATTTTAGACAGGGTTCTAAATGTTTGTGTTGCTTCTGATTCTATAAGTGGTTTGCTGTGTCTCCAATGGCATCATCTGAAACTACCCAAAAACAAAAGGAAACAATCCAGACAGAGAATTCTTTGCTCTAGAGTCACTGGGACTATGTATGGAGCACTATGCAGTGTATGGTTTAAATCTGGAACCTCTAATATTTGGTAATCCTGGGACAGGGAATATCTGAGAATCCAGCATCTTTACAATTCCTTGTAGCTAGGAGTTAAAGTTTGGGTATTTGTGATGTCACTTCTGAACACAGATAGTTTATACAGTCATACAAAGGCACAATTTTACCTATTTCATTTTTGTCTTCTGTGGTAGCAATTCAGTATCAGCAAGAGTAGCTGATTGGATAGAACATGGAAAATCAGCATAACCACAAATATAGGTAACATGATTACCAATAAAATCAATATAAAGAGCTGTGACAATAGTTTAAAAAACCTGTAGAAAATATAAATTCCCACTGTCTGAATATCATATTACTAGAAGAGAGTAGCTTATGAAAATCAAAATGCTTTGTTTGTTTGTTTTTTCTAAGATGGCCTTTATATCCCATATTCATTCTGTTTGATCAACATCAACTCAAATTCCACAGCAATTTCATACACATCGTAAAATTTAAAAATCTATTACATTATCTTTAAAGAAGTATACGCCTTAAAACATTTAAACACAGTCTACCAAAGGCAATTCAGTGGAAGAACATTCATCTGTTTACTGGAATGCTTCTGTTCCCTTCCTTTGCAGCATAAAGAGAAAATACCATCTTTACACAGGATGTTGACCAGAATGTTGCTCATAATTCAGTAAGTAACACACTTCCTTCTGAGCCAGAATTGGAGTACTGCCTCAGCACACTGTTTTAAAAGGTTTCTTTTCACTGCAGCTGCCATCTTTCATAATTATTCTTACTGGTGACATTCTTTGCACTAGTGGATTCACTCTTTCGTCTCAAACTGTCCATTTTATCTTTCATTCATGTAGTTATTTATTTCTTAAGAAATTTCCTAACATTTCTTTATCATATTTACAATAACACAGAAAAATAAAAACAAGTCTCTACTGGAACCATGAACAATTTTAAATTATTATCTATTTAGTATGGGCTTCATACAAGCACTTTGCAACACTCTGCCTCAACAGACTTGCAAAATTACCTGGCAAGCATTTCACAGTATGTAAATGGTATCAAAGGTTATTGTTAAGGTTCTTTCTTTGCTGTCTCTTCATGAAGATTTCTTCTACACAGAGGAATAAAACCTAGCTACAAGGAATGGCAGAAGAATTGAAAAAGATTCTGACAACATACCTTTAACAGGTCATAAGCACGGCCAAACTGACAAGTAACACTTTGTCTGTGCCAAAAGAAGGTTTCTGGTTCAAAAAACCACTGAAGTTCAGGGTTTGGATGGATTTGTGAGAGTGTTGTCAGTCTCTTCTCTTGTCTATAAACTCTTCCACAGCAAAGGACACTGTGGAGGTCAAGGGAAACATTAAAGTCAAGATGGTGACAGCCATTTGGGATAAAGGCAGAAGGGTACAGATTATTATCTAAGCCCTGCTGACTAAAATACATAATTCTTACATAATAAAAATTGTCAGTAAATTATATTTTTCAGAATATTTTTCAGTTAGCTAAGTTGAAATTTCCTTGGCCAAGTTTTCAATCTTGCATAAACATGCAGCAAAGAAATAAAACACTAAACAGGCTGGTTTAGTTGTTTATGTACATCCTTTGAAAGTCATAAGTTTGGACAAACATTGTGCACTTTTTCTTCATTATTTCACCTCAGGGGTCAAAGGAGTTTACTTGTTGCTCTTGTACCCTATGAATCTACAAGGGGATCTTGTACCCTACATCTACAGACCTCCGAGATGTCTCCCCCTCCATCAGGCAGTTTTGCCAGTACTGATGCAGCATCATCCTGTAGAAACAGAATGTATGCGACCCTTAGGACTTGTGGTCTTGTTCAGCTTTCCTTCCCTTAGTTTATTTCTTCCCTCCTGTATTCTCATCTGTACAATCCATTTCAACTCCTTGCCTGCATTTCTCTTTTTCATTCTGTTCACATTTTTTTTTCTTCTTTGTTCCTTTTTATTCACCCTCCTTTTCCACCAGTTCTATCTGTGTCATCTCCCCATGTGCTCTTCTCCAGCTTCTTACAGCTAACCTATGAGAGCATTTATTCCCTCCTAGTTCATTGGGATTTTTCACTGTTTTTCTTTCCATAATGCTTCTGTAAATTAGAAGGCCAAGACTAGCCCATTTTTCTCTTGGCTAGAAAAAGGAACAGATTCAGATCATGCAGTCTTAGTCCATTTCTGTCACCAGCAAGCTCACAGGGATCATAACTGGATTATGATTCTAGCAGCTGCAGCTGGTAGACCAGGATCCAAAATTTATATGAGCCCTGATGGACTCCTGATGGGGTGAGGTTGGCATGATATACCATAAGGAGAAATATAATTCTAAAAAACAGTGTTAAACATTGCATCATGGTGTCTGTCACTCTGGGAGAACTGAAGGGCTTTTTTCTCCTCCTAGATTGTACTGTTGTGTTACAGCCAAGACAATCATTTGACCATAGCCTTTTGAGGATTTTTTCATGCAATGAATATTATTAGTGTATAATTCAATAGAAGACACTAGAGACCCTGAGGATGAATGCTTTTTGTTTTCTTAGCCTTCTACTACTATTCCTTTTCATATTTCAGAAAGAATATTAATATATCCCTGACTAAGAACACAGGGTAAAATCACTGGGGAAGAAAGTTTATTTACAAGCACAGTCTGCAGCTGTACATACTGTCATCAGATGCAACTGTACTCCTAACTCAGCAAGACCAGAATTTTACCATTTACCAATTTTTGCTGCCTCTGTGTGGCCAGCTGTGCAGTAACCACAGGTCAAAGAGCCAGACATCAAAGAGGTAGGGCTGATGACAATTATACATTGATTATGCAAGACGCTGAGCAAAACTCTACATAGAGCTCGTGCCATTCAGTCATCTCAGCAGTGTTAATGTTATCAGCTCTCTGTAACTCAGTGATACCTACAAGCAGCACCAAAGTCCCTCTGGACTGATCATACAGGAAGACAGACTCTATTCTAAAGACATTACCACATCTTTTAAGCAAGACACAAGTGACTGTGACAATCCAAGTGAAAAGACAGTGATGAATGGTTAATGTACTGCAACCATCATAATATTACATATGCCTGAAATTCATTAATTTATGTCTTATTGATTTATTCAGACTCCATCCACCACAGAGCCTAGTCACAGTGGCTTGGTTGATGCATTGCTGACTGTATGCAGGTTCATTCATTTAAGCAGTAGTTACAGGCAGATGGTATGTGCTTTTAGCAAAGATTAAGGCCACAGTTTTGTGCATGGCAATGTGTGTAATGCTGTAAGTATGTCACGTACATGAGTTCCTTAGCACGTCACATGCATTTATGCATGGCTTTCCAAAAATCACTTTTCCAGAACCAGATCCTTTCTATATACTTTATATAAGGGCCACAATTTTAAAAGGAGACATTGCTTTTATTTATGAAGCTTTTTATTCTTTTTACTTCTCTATTACTACTGTAGCTTTTTTTAAGATATTTCTATTCCTATTAAAAGTCCATGTATGTGTATTTATAGTCCTGTGATTACCACACCTGCCAAAATTTTACAATTCTGATTAATCCTTCAGCCAAGCCTGCATACTTCCACCCATCCTGGTTGGGAAAGAAATTCTCTTTCTACAGAAGGTATGTGAAGTACTGCAGTTACCTTCCTGTACTTATCGGAATTCTCTATTTCTCAAATCTAAAAAGTAGGGACCTGTCCTAGGTAAGCCAGAACGTTATTACATTCCTTGGCTATCTGTGCTATTGTCATATGCCCAAAACTGTTACCGCCTCTTGAAGACCAGCAGCCAGAAACAGACTGAGGGGGTTGGGGGGTGCCAGTACATTCTTAAGGTCAGGGTCACTCAGGCAGAAGCCTCTTTCATTTCTCTTTGGTTCTCACAGGGAAGGTGGGACAGTGCAAGGCAGAAGACTTCTTTTGTTTCCCTCTGGGCTCTGGAGGAGGTTGCTTCATGAGACGCTGCATTTCACAATCCAGAACTGTGTCAGAGTGAATTTCATACACCTGTCTCCAGTGTGGAGCTGGTCAGGGTTAAGCCACCATTCCATGGTGCTTGACAGGTTGATTTTCTTTCTCCCCGCATTGAGGCAGTGACTGAGCACCAACACCAGCGGAGCCAGCGGGCAGCAGGAGGAGGCAACGAGCAGCAGCGCTGACCTCATACACACACACCCAGCCACGGCCACCAACAAGAACTGGGGAGGCTGACTTTGCTCCCAGACAATGCCAGCACCCCCCATCTGGAATCAGAACTGCTTTGTAAGCTCCTGCCTTCTGGCTTTCTGTTCCCGGGGGAGGGCAGGACTTGTCTGCCACCTTTGTCTTTGTCTCTTGGGCCCCGTGGCTGTCTCCACAGCACTCCATTTTGTGGGAAGGGCTTGTCCCTTTTGTGCCTTTGTCTCCTGGGCGTCATCTGTGGAGCATACCACCTTGGGGAAGAGGTTTCCCTGCCATTTTGTTTCTCTTTGTTCCCAGGTATGGGAAATGCAAGCACAGAGAGCTCCCAAGGCCTACAGCATACAAGCTCAGAGATAGAGATGGATATAATGCTTGACCTAAGAGCTTGGATAAGGCTTGAAGCTTTAGAATAGAATAGTGAAACAGACACAAAAGAAGAATAAAGATTTTTAGTTTAAGCAGAAATATGTTTTAAGCAAGTAGATATAGGCCTCATATAAATGAACAAATATGCTAAGCATGATAGTAGAAGATTTTAAAGTTTAGCAATAGAACTTGTTAGAGTTGATAAAAGGTAGAAGATACACACTAATAAATTTCTGTAGAGCTATATGATTGGATAGAAAAAGACGCCTTGCAGTAAATCATGTAAAATATAGCAATTAGCAATTGATCATGAAGGTGCTAGCAAGCTTTGTGGAAGTAGCTGATTGGATAAGAAATTTATAAAAGACATTGTAACTAGAATTATAATGGCTTCTGATGCAAGACTTCTAACATATGGCTTCTAATGTGAGGGTTTTGGATGCAACAACCTTATAGTCTCACCCTTCCGTGAGACTGATTGTGCAACAAAACATCTTTTAAACACCTCCTCAGTCCACCCCATCTTTCTGTATCCCAAACACCCAGGGACTCAGGGAGATTCAGCAACTTTATAAGTAGTGATTAGCACCATTATTTTTTGCCTATTGCTGTTTCATTTCTAAGCAAACTGTTACTTTTTTCACTTATATCTACTCTTGTTTGTCTCTCCTTATTGGTGAAAAAGGAGTGGTTAGGACTAAAAGGGGACATGACTCATTTTAGAGCATCCTCCCCCAAAATTGTCTTAAACCAAGACAGGATCACACAATTAAATGAATCTCCCTGACCTGAGATACATGTGAGAGTGACATGTATCTTCATTTAAAGATCCTCAAACTTCATAAATTTTAGAAAACTCTCCTAATGCAGGTGGAAATGCATTTAGTCAGTTACCACACTACCATATCCTTTTTTGGGTATTCTCTGCCATTCCCTTGCTGGATTTTTCATCATCATTTTTCATCACAAAGCATATATTATTCAGATAAGTTCCTGCTGATTTAAAAAAAAAATTACATTAAAAGTACACAACTTGAGATTGCACTGCTTTAAACTCTGCCATCTTAGTCAGCCCATGACTGTTATCAGATTTCCACTTTAGTATTTCACATCTTGCACAGCAAGCTAGAAATATGTGATTGCCTTTTTTTTTTTTTTTTTTTTTTGCCAATGGAATGATATTCAGCAAGAAGCACAGATCCATTTTCAAGATCCACTTTTAGGTCATTAGTATGTCTTGAAACAGAAGTCCTAAGGAAGGCTATACTACGCCAAAAAAAATTAAAAAAAATTAATTTACTGGCATCTGATTCTTTTCCCTCCTCAGTTCACTTTCTGTTGCTGCAGGAAATGAGTACTTCATGATCTCACTGTGACCAGGCTATAGTGCCATAAAGCAAACATGCTTAGCATTACTTAGAGGGAAG
>WBNO01014891.1:0-30100 GCA_013400575.1 Peucedramus taeniatus
CTGTCTTTCAAACCAAGACAGGTCACTAAAGGAACAAGAGAAACAGTTCTGGTCTTTGAGAGATACTTTTTATATAAGGAATCTTAATCACCTTGACCTACTTGTTATGTTAGTATGGAAAATAAACCACAAATAAATGTCACTTCCTCTCATGTCAGAGATTTTAGTGGCAGGCTTTTATGAAAAAAACCCACCACCAAAACTGCTCAAACATAAACCCCCCTACCCAACTCTGGGCTATTTACAGACAAGTTAAGTCTTCAGCAAAACCGAAAACTGGTGTGGGCTTAAATGTCACTTTTTAGTAAAGTGTTATACTCTCTGTTCTAGCTGACTGCATCACGTAGGAGCTAGGATTCTGTTTTACAAAATTTCAGGAGAGAAAACAAATCACTTAGTCTCATGAGCATATTTCTGGAAATTTTTATACATTCAACATTAATAGTATTTAGTAGATATTTGAGATTTAGAGACCTATTTAGAACAATTTTACAGAACTGAAGCACTAAGAACTGTAAAGTTGCTTGTCAGATTAGGTTTCAGTTAGATAAGGTTTGATTAATACACATTAAATTTGGTGAGTTTGACTTTTGCCTGTCAAACCAGGGCTCTTAGGGAAGTTGTCAGGCATGGAGTTAACATTTTTTTCATTTGAAATCAAAGTGTTATGAAACAAAAGAAGTTTCTGTTGTTTTCATTACCTTAATCTGGCAAAATGATGTAACCAAAGCATGTAGAAAGTACACCGAATAATAGAATCACACATCTTTGTTATCAAAAGCCACATCTGACTTGTATGTTCATTTGGAAGTACTTTGCAGTACAAATATGGCAACTTATTCATGGATGTTCTGCAAGTTTATTCATGGTTCTTCTGCAAGTTCATTAGAAGTCATGCAAGTCCTATGCTGGCAAAGGCCACACTATCAGAACAGCTAAACCCTTCAAATATTTTTATGCAGTTAGCTGAAGAGAAACATTTTTTTTCAATGTAAAAGGCAATCATCCCTTACTCTTTCAGCCAACCAAATTTTCAGTGTGCTAAACTTCTCATATTTAGTGTTATTAACTCCCTCATATTTGGTGAAAACTTTCATACAATTGTTATATTTACAATTAAGGATTAAAAGATTAGGACAAACTCTCTGCAGCGAAAGGCTGGGCTACATAGCTGAATCATGGAGGATGGTGACTGCCTCTCCTCTCACCATGTCTCCTTCTTGCTTTTAGACAGGTGTTGAAAGCTGAAATTTTTTTGCCCCTCTTGTGAGGTTTTCTTTTTTTTGACATTATTACTTCAGTGTTATCTGTGTTATCTTTTAAATAAAGTATTTATATAGATTTTATATATAACTTCATCAACATAAATTAGCCAGTGGAAAAGATGTACAATTTTTGTTAAAATTAATTTTAAAAACCTCATCTGACTGAGTAAAGAAGGATTTAATGATTATGATGGCAAAAGCATTTTGGTTGATTTCACTTATTATTTTAACAATTAAAATATTTGTGCGTAGTTCTTTCAACCTTTTTAGATGCCTTCGAAAAAGACATTCACTTACAAATAAACCATGAATTCAAATTACATTCAGCAATAATAATTTTCCTACTAACAAGTTTCAAGTCAATACTAAAGATCAGTCTACACTTAGACCTCATTGACATTTTTCAGTATTATTTTAGAGGTGGAAGTGGAGGTCATTCTTAAAGAAAGCTCAGTGCTGCTACTGAAACTAACACACAAAAAAAGAGAAACTTCTTGAAAAACTGCTTAATGACAACTGAAATTAGTGCTTCTATTTCAGACTTTTAATGAAAATAGAATCATCTCCAAAACCTACAATTCATTTCCAGTCCCACTGTCCTCCAATAATATAGTAATAATTACCTAAGTGCTTACCTTCCAGCGAAACCTTTCTCCCTATCTTTACAAAAATTTGCAACTCTATTTTTCAGCCAAAGATTCAGAGCTGCTGTGCAAGTGGTTTAAAGCAGCAGAATCAAGAAAAAACCTGTTGGCACAATGCCTTTCCTACAATGTAATAACTAATATTCCTTATTTCCTTTCCCCTCACCTTAATTCTTTTAATTTCTCTTGTTATTTTTTGAGATACCTCTTCAGCAAATCATTTTTTCCAACACAAAACAAAAATAATTTGAAACCTATGGCAAGTTTTTGTGACTTTTTTTATCTTAATCTGTTTTAAAAGTTTGCAAGGTTTAACATATTTTTTATATTTTCCCAGGGACGTACAATCTGTCCCACAAAAACAAGACAGTGGAATAGTGAATCCCTGAAACTTAATGACTGCTTAATTTTTAAGGAATGTGACCAACTTCCACTAAGTACATTCAGTTTCAAGTCAAAAGCATCCAAATCAATATTGCAAAAACTTCCATTTAAGCTTATAATCAATGCTTGCCAATGCTGAATGAACATCAATTATTAATAATGGATGTGGTTTGGGTTGTTTTACTTATGTCTGCTTTTAGAGTATTATAAAGGGTTGTTCCTTGTCAAGTGCATCCATCACACAGGCATCCCAGCCTGAACATAAAAAAAGGAAGAGTAAAAATTACTGGCTAACCACACACATGTCTGGCTGGGACCTAACTTTTTATCTTTTGTTAAATCTGAATGCATGCACCAAGGGAGAGAGGGAGTAAGACTGGCTTCAACACATGAAGAAATCACAAAAGCCAATACCAGCATCCTGAAAAAGGTGTAAAGCAGCATGGCTTCATTTGCCTCAGCTACATAGTAGAGGAGCACGTGCTTCTTGATTTTGAGGCTCCACATTGCTTTGTAGTGCCATGATGTCACGGACTTTAGGTCTGATCACTTAATAGAGAAGCATGGAAAACTTGTCCCCTAGGTCAGCCAGGAAGGGATGGAGGTTGCTATGCAATACCCCAAAAGGAAGCTTTGGCATCAGTTTGCCTTCTGTGGTTCAGCTCTCACTACACCTACAAAACTTAGCAGATCTGTACAGTAAAACATTAATAGAGAGGGAATTAATCTCATTTAGCCATCAATGTGTTGAGCATGTGATCTCAGTTTGTAATTTAAGCTCCTTTAACAGAAATAGGGAAGAGAAACACCTAAAGGTGACACAACCCACTTTTGCTAGTCACCCACATTGTCATGGTGTAAATTATCCCCACACAGTTTTAATTTGTCCCTTAATTGAGAAAAGAAATCATAAACAAGGGACTGTAAGAGCAAGCAAACTCCTGGGTTGCTAAATCTATTAGAATATGACTTGTTGTAAGAAGAATTGAAAATTTGATTCATAAAAGGAAACTAAATAATTTACTCTATTAATGTTGAAATTGCATTCAGAATATTTTGAAGATCAAAATCAGCCTTGGAGTTTTAGTTTTAAATTTCAGTTTTTCCTCCCTGACAGTCTGCCCCAGCATCTACAATCTTCCTTTTCCTTTTGCCTCCAGCTTTGTCTCAAATTCTACTTTCCAACACTGTTGCAACATGCTTATCCTCAGTCTTTCTCTTGAATCCATTCAAATTGATCATCCTTTTATCTTACATTGGTTGTGCACTGACAAATGAATCAATGCAAGGTAGAAAAACTCAGCTGTAGCCTTGCACAGTGGAAGCAAGTGTACTGTTTGCTTAATGTGGTAACGCCAGAAAATTTTCCGTGATCATATTATTCAAAGTAGCAGCTTAATTACATGGTATGAGCTTTTATATAGGCACCTTGATTATTTGATTATTGAAATAACAGCTGGAGAACAGAGTATTACTTTCTGAATTAGCTTCTTCTGCTTGATTCGATATATTAGTTTTTGTTCTTGATGGGCTTCTATAAACTGTTTCAACATATTCTTCTCAACAGGGATGCTGGTGCTATTCTAACTTCAAATGTGATCTGGACACTATGTTACTTTTGGTATATGAAAAGCGTATGTGTTTTTTCACAGTAAACTTTTGACATATTGTATTTAATTTAATTCTTTTAATATCATTCTCTCTGGAGTGGCTTCTTATTTCTTCCATTTAAGAATACATGCAACACATCTATGTTCTGATTGTCCTCGATCATAAACCAAAGAATTATTTATTTTGTACTAAGATTTTAAGTAGAAATATCAGATTTTATTGCAGTCTTTCAGATACTAGTAGATCAATGCAGAAGAATGATAACAAGTAGGCAGTAAAAAATTCCTTGTCCAGGTTAACATCAGGAAGTTTTAATTAACATAATGCATTAAAGATTTGCTAGAAGACATCAGCACAAAAAATACAAACTTCAGATTAAATTAGGTCACATTGGAATAACAACTCCTCTTTTAGAAGGTGTTCTGTTCATTCATGTCTAAATTAGTTCTTAACAGAAACAGCTTTAATGATTATGAAAAAAATAGCTTTTTATCTCTAGCTTCTGTGGTTATGAAAATATTTTGAAAATATAAAATAATCACCAAGCACTGCTGAGGACAAGAATAAGAATACCAGCAACAAAACCAAAAGGGGGAAAAAGAATTCAAATAATTTCTTACTCTCTGACAAAATCTTGAGTGTCCATTCCTCTTCTCCTGCCTGGGTGACAACAGTGGCATGATTGCATGGAGCAGTGAGTAGTCCCACGGGGATGTGCAGTCTGGTCAGGCTGTGCCTGGGAAGCCAACGAGGCACTCCTGAAGCACAGCGGATACAAGCGTTGTGGCCGTGAAGTTTGTGCGCTTCAGCACGGGTCCAACGGCCTGCAGCTCAACCAGGCTGTGTCCCCCTACTGTCTGCTGCACTCAGGCTCCTGGGAAAGGGTTCATACTTTTTGTCTGGCCTGCTAGATGTTATGTCAATAGGAGGGTCTGTCCCTCTCCCAAGCCACGCATACAGTTTGGTTTGTTGGGGCTTTTCCCCACATTCTAAATTAAGATGGTAAATGCAAACTATCCTACAAGATTCACCACTAGATATTTCTTAAAGAGGAAAGAAGCCTAAATGCAGGTATTATATATAAAAGGAAAACACAGAAAAAATAAAAAATGAATAGTATTGTTACCAGTCTTGTTGAGAAAATCCCAAAAATTTAAAGGGAGGATTTTAAGTTAATTAAAAAAAAAAAAAAAGGAATGAAGCTTTAAGCATTAATAATCACAAGAAATAAAGGACAGGAAAATGAAGATAGTGATCATGATGGTGTTGTAATTACATTGCCTGTCATGCTTAAACAAGACATAATTACCTACTGATAGGAGAACGCAGTAAGAGGCAAACCTGTATATATTGGAGTGGAATAAGAAAAAAGATATCTCTTTTTCTGGAAAAACTCCATTTTTCATACTTAATCACATCTAATTTTAAAAGTAAAAATGTGTCAGCTTTCTTCTCTTGGAAAAACCATACATTTTGAGATATAAATCATATATTTTATGTACATTACATCTCTGATCAGAAATCTGTGAACTTTCTATTAGATCACTTGAGATATTACTGAGATAATATTGAGATATTATAACTGATAGTTTATTCCTTCTTCACCTGATATTGAGATGACAATGCCAGAGTTAAGGTGGAAACTTATTCAGTCACTACAGTGTAGACTGATCAAAAGAATTCATATATTTTATTTCTGAATTAGAGCAATCTCTGTCACACTTCAGATCAATGCAAAATAGCAAAAGTAGAAGAGGAGAGAGGTCCTACAGAGCTTACATGATGTGCAATTATATTTCTTAGCTCACTGTAATTATCCTGAAAACATAGTTCTCTGCTTGTCACTCAACTGTCAGGGCTCCACAGCCTGTCAAGTATCTCAGGTCTCATCAAGTGACCCTGAGGTGAGGTCAGTTGGTCAGAGCATGGTGCTAATGACACCAAGGTCATAGGTTTGATCCCTTATATGGGCCATTTTCTGAAGAGTTGGACTTGAAGATCCTTCTGGGTCCCTTCCAATTCAGATTATTCTATGAACTATCAGACTAATCTAAAGGAAAAATTATTGAAACAGGATGTTTGATTCTTAGATACTAAGGTCCTTTCAAAGTGTCAGATTTGAATCTGCACAAACAAAAATAGTCAGATGTTGTCCCAATAACCTGTTGGAAATGCAGAAAAAAAAAAGCCAAAGAAATTAATTTTGCTTTGATAAATATATTTTTCTGAGACTGTAGATCAATTTTAACTCCTTGTGGCCAGATTTTTGCCAAATTTCTCCATAATCCTGAACACCCCCATGACTGCTCATGTAAAACATGTTGTACAGGGTCTAGTAAACACTCTTCCTCATTCATTTTGAGCTTGATTCAGTGAAACACTAAGCTCTAAGACTAAGTAGAAAGAGTAAGCTCCAGGCAAACAGCAGGGGACTTTGGTTGAATTTAGGTGTCTTCTTCAAAAACACTGCTGGTCTATCTAACTTATCACATTGAGTAACCTCCTTGCTGAATTTTTTAAAAAAAAATCTAACATTAAGGGCATGCATTTTTAGACAGTTTTCACATGGAAACATATGCACTAATATATGTACCTGCTTCAGGTCTACTGCAATGTTTAAGTATGTGCCTGCCTGTTTCATAGCCATACCATCTCACAGAGAAACACAGTCTGATAGAACACTTTAAGAGCATTTTTGGCATCCATTTCATTCAAAGAGATCTATAGAAAAGAAGTTGGAGTTCCCTTGCTATTATGGTTCTACAGGAAGGCACTTAAACCCAATAACATTTTCACCCTGATAGAAAATAAGTTTTACTTCTCTTGTTGATGTACAGCTCTAATGGACTGTAGTTCTGAGGTCAAAAGAAAAACAAACATTAGTAAGACTCAGCTAATCAATTCAGGTAGTACTGGTCTGTTTTCTACACTATTTATAGACATTAAATTAGAATTTCAAAAAGACAAAGACACACAAAAGAACAAAACTGAATAAATCCAGTCAGAACCAACACCTAGATGAATACCAATTGATATGAGTATCTCACCCATTTGAGTTGTCTCAAATAATTGGGAAACACTGGGAAATATGATGAGCCAATAGATAGAAAATTGCTGATGACCTTACCTTTTTTTTCTTAATTAACATTGCTTTATTATGAGTTTTCTCTTGATAAGATCACATGAAGATGTTATACCTATCTTTAATACTAGATATATCCAGTCTTCAAGTTTTTTCAGAGTCTTCTTTCCAAGTTTTTTAATAGAATAATTTTTTTAAAATTTTCTTTAATTCATGCAACACAGTGTTTTATCACACTGTAATGAAATTTTCTCTAGAAAATCAAGTTTGCTGTGGCTTAAGGCAATATTCAAGTTTCTACTAATCTTTCATCATTCTGGGTTTTGTTTTTTTAAATGTTTTTATTGCTCTTAAAGAGTTTTTTCTGTCTGTAGTTCTTTTGTGTTTTACTTATTTTTTACGATGCTGTGGGAATGTGTTCTTCTTACATGGATGTTTAGGTTCCTCAGCTTTCATTTATTTCTTGGATATTTTCATCTTGCTTTTGATATCATTCCCTTAACCTCTCTGTTTTCTAAGATGTAACCTCAACATTTTTGAAGAATTTTGACTCAGGCTTCCTGCTTCAGGGGCATAAAACATATTTTTCTGAGGAAATACTGAGGCATGAATCTGTATTCATTACTGCACCTCACTGATGTCATGGATTTAGAGTAGAACTGACTGATTTTTTTTTATTGGATTTCTTTACATAGTTTTAAGTTCTAAATCCTACACACTCAAATATATCCTTTCTGATGTATACAATTTTCTTTGATCTTTTGAAATGCCCCTTGAAGTAATAATAAACCTTTTTTTTCCGAGGTTGTCAATGAAAAAAGCTGTTTTAGGGAGCCGGTTCACTGAACTCTGCTTTTTGTTTTGTAACAATTTAAAACAAGATTCTTTATTAATACAGCCATAATCCAAGATGGACTTTTTTTTTTTTTTTCTCAAATGCTTTGATGTTAATGATCACAATTACTTTATGAGTAAAAGCTGATAGACCTTCAATGGGAAGTGTATGGCTTGCTGACTTTGTTGCACCTATGCTTTATGAAGTCATAAATTGAGCAGAAAAGGATCAGTATTGCTGTTCTACCCTTCTTCAATATTGTTCAGAGACACAGTAGCAGACAATAGCTTGTTTTCTTCTATCTGTCAGAACTGGTTTTCATGGTGGTTTCTGTCCTGCTGCCTAGGAAGACATCCTATCTCCCTTTTGACCAGTGACATATACAGCACATTTCTTGTCCAAAAGTCACAATGACATGCTTAGAATTCGATTTTACAGTTACCCTGTGTTCAAGTGTGATTACTGTTTTTTCCTTATATCAGTATTCTGGAGAGGCTATAGTTCTTTTTTTCTTCACCTTTCATCCTCAGCAATGATAGCAACAATAACTGCTAATAGTACACTATGACCAGTCATAGTAGTTGAAAATATCTTATTCAAACTTGAATTTGACAAATAAAATTGAAGCTAAATAAAAATCCTAAACAACAAAATAAACCAACCACCCCTGAACAACAACAACAATAAAAAACCCCACCAAAGCTCCATATGTTATTCTTCAAAATATGAGTACTACTCCATGCAAGAATTCATGTCCTGGCATCGTGTGCCAAAGGATTTCAACAAGAAAACATAGTTAATTCCTTTTAGAGATGAATTCCCTCCTCTTTCTGGCTTTAGTTATATAGGATTTAGACAGAATAATTCCATGCATGCTTTTTTTTAAAGGAAAGAAAACAGGCCCAACAAAATAAGAATGAGTCAATAATTTGTTTAAACTAAAAAGAGGAAAGCATAGTCAGTGCTTTAGGTGTATGAGTTGTTTCACTGCATAAGTTGTCCAATTTGATGAAGTACTAGACCTAGGCCCCATTTGTCTGCACTGTGAAGTGAAACATTTTCGTTGTGTTTAAGAAACAAGTCTACCATAGATTTCCCTTGTGGAGAAGATCAGTTTTCAATGAAAGCTGAGTAATCTGTATTTATTGGATGTGGTATTCACCTACTTAAACTTCTTTGGGATATACAATAAACCATAATCAAGATAAAGCACCAGTTAATTTATCCTGGAGATAGCCATCTCTAAAGCACTTTCTTCACAATCTCTGCCTGCTACATTGACCTTTGTAGAGGATACAATTAATCCTCTAGCATAACTGAGAGTAACAGCTAATATCCTGACAGTCTTGTGTTTAAAACTCTCTGCTTTCCCTGACAAATATAAACATGAGTCTAAACTAGCAATGGCTTCGTAACGTTTTAGTCATTCTGGGGAAGGGAAGTCTTTCTATTTGCAAAGTAAATTGCAGAACACATCAGCTTACAACAGGCGTGTTGAAATTTTCTCTCAGTTTTAAAGATAGCATCGGCTAAAAAGTACTCTCTTTTATGTACAAAGAATCTCTTTGAATCTGTATTTAATTAATCAGTGCTGTCAAAAAACATTTGGTGACTGAATACTTGAACTTCTGAGAGTTTAATTTAACTTGGCCTTATATTAAGAAGATGGAGGCTCCCTCTTTTCCAAAACTCAATCCTTCCTTAGAGCCTCTGTTTGGGAATTGAAAGTATTAGGAGTGTGAAGTATCTTCCAAGTTTAGCTGCTTAGAAGCTAAGTATCTAGTTCGAAGCAGTCATCCAGCTCCCTCTGTAGCTGGGAGGAAGAGATAAGTGTAAGCTAAAGCAGTAATATGAAAGCTGGAAAAATATAAAATCTAATTAATGGAGCTGTGCAAGTGACATAACGAACAAGCTGGGAGTATGATTGACAATCTGACAGAAAATAGACTAAAAAGCAGGATGTCTTTAGCCCATCAAAAATCTGTAAAAGTGTTCTCAAACACCTCTACTCAAACACCACCTACTATTGCATGTAGGAAGATGCACAGAACTAGTAATGTGTGCATATGATCTTTAAAGATGTAGAGAATGAAATAAACTTTTTTTTTGCTACTAATTGCTACTGTTGCTAATGTTTGTATGGATATGGATAAAGCAATATTAAAAAACTAAAAGTGTGTCCAGATTGATAATCAGATGTACAACATATGCTACAATAGAGGTGGATCATTATAGCAAAATTCTGGGAGATGGAGGACCTGGTGTGTCCAGAGAGACCATTTGCCCCAGGGAGCTGAGATTGGTCCATGTGAGAAAACTGCTGGGGGTCAGCAGAACAGAGGCAAAGAAGACAATGGCAAATAATTAAAAAAAAAAAAAAAAAAAAAAAAAAAAAAAAAAAAAAAAAAAAAAAAAAAAAAAAAAAAAACTTTAGAAAGCTAGTTCATCCAAAATAGCTGGGAAAATTTCTCTTTGCAAATGGTCATCTCCCACTGAGTACAGACTGAGACTAATTAACCAGTTTCAATTAAAATATTCACTTTTGGTAAGTCTGAGTGCAACCCATTCCAGGTGTGCTGCAGTGAACCTTGGATGTCAGCAGAATTTGCATTAATGTCTGCAAAGCTGTGACACTAACCATGCAGATGAAGAAACAGCTTTAAAACTGAAACCAACATTTAACTCTGGCACACACACCTCTAATGATCATAATTAGTGCTGCAGGACAGATAGCTGGACCTTCAGTCACTAGCTATCTACAGATGGTGGTAGATAGGCAAGAACAAACTGCTTTGAAGGAAACTGGAGACTTTTAATATTTTGGTCTTTTACACTGCACTGCATGGAACTTACACTGAAGGTGAGTTCATTATTTACACTTTCAGCGATTACTGTATAAAATCAAAAGAGAAGGAAAGAAAAAGACTATTATAACTTACTTTCTCTGAATATTAGGTGTTAATATATATATTTTTATCAGATAGACAATAATTTGACTTCCATGTTATGAATTTTTCCTGACTTGCATAGAATTTTTTAACCAGTGTACTTTCTAAATTACCTTTCAGTTCACTAACACCTCCATCATCCCAAAGCTGGTCCATCTGCTCTTCCTGATGTTACTTGTGAGATGAAGTGGAATAATTTGTTTCAAATAGGACTGCAGGGTAAATCATTTGTTTGGCTTCCATTGAATGTGAAGGCCAAATCTTAAAATCTCTGAATAAATTTAAATAAAAGTAAGCAAGTTCTTATCATTATTTGGATAGTCAGTGCAATTTCAAGAATTGATTAAAAAAAAATCTCCCATCACTATCAGTATGTTTTATGCAATGTTTGCCTTTCACTTTTTTTATTTAACAAATACTGACTCTACAGGCTCTCAGATGTCAATGAAAAAGGAGCAATATTGTTCAATAGCACAGCAAAACAATATACTTTGATATATAAAATAACAGCAAAATCAATAGTTATGTTTCCAGGATAATATATTTAAAAGGCATAATATAAGCCATAAAATAAATTGGTTTGTGTCTCATATTTTGATATATCCCTTAATTTTAAACAAAAGGTGAGGAATAAAGTTAACACATTTTATTACTTTCATATTTCCATATGTTTTCTTAAAACCCATCCATCCTTGAATAAATTCCCTACTGTGTTACTCCTGTTGTAGAATGGTATATTCTTGTACAATAAGCAGAGTTATTCAGTAGTGAAATACTGGTGAAAAAGACGTTTTTGGTGGCATCTAATTTATATACCTCTGGACAGTTCTCAAGCATATGACAAGACAAGTTCCAGTATATGCCAACGGTGTCATTCCTGACAGTGTTTTTGTTGTGTGAATTTGACTTCTTCTTTGAAGTCTGCAAACAGAGAACAGGGAAATTGAGCAAAACAAACTGAAAAATATTCCCTTATATAATAGCTTGAAAAATTTGTGCTTGTAAATGAACAAAATTATACTAGTGTGGAGTAGAGATTCATAGACTTGTCTTTAGAACAGAACTCTGTTAAGTGATATAGAGATGGGCTCTTGGCTGTCTTGGCTGTGCAGGTGAGTTTGATTCGGACAGAGTTCTTATTCTTCCATAACGTTCAGGCAGGAAGTGACTAATCTGAGTGACTAGATCAGATTTAGATGCATACTTTTGTAAATAGCTAGATGATAGATATGTAGCCTGCTTCAAAGCACTTATACATAGCACTCATTTTACTAGCATCCATTTTAATTTCCATCTATAAAGAGGAAATACTGTGAAATTAATCCTGTTATGTTAGATGGTTAAAGACTCCTCTTCATAAATATGAAAGATGGCAGAGGCATGATAGTGAGCAGCAAATCCTCAATACCTCAGTCAGGAAAAAAGGCCACTGCCCCAGCCCCAGGGCAGTGGTAGGAGTGGTCAGGTCCCATGGGACAGGGGTCATCCAGCAGCAGGGGTCAGTGGGGACACTGTCTGTGTCATCCCATAGAAAAGGAGCTTTGCCAAGGGCTACAGAGTTTGCTGAGAGAAGCAGAGTAGAGTATTTGAGGACCGGAGAGTATGTGTTATGGGATATTTACATATGGAAAGGGAAAGGTAAAGATGTTTGGGCAAGGAGAAAGCGTTTTTCTTGTGTTCACACCTGCCTGCCAAACTCTGTGTCAAAACTTCTCTACTAATGTGCACATTTCCCAGGAGAATATGTCCCAATCTCCTTGACTGCTTCATTCTTTAACAAGGACTATTCCTCAGCTCTGCAAAAAAAGAAATAGGGTTGACCTAAGCTGTCTTCCACCTTTCCAGATGGGGAATAATGTCTATCCTGTTACCTTTCTGCTCTCTAGTTCATAGAACTGCTAAAGTTGGAAAGGACCTCAAAGACCATCAAATCCAACCTAGTCCCAGTGTATTCACCACTAAACCATGTCCACAAATGTCACATCTACATGTTTTATGAACACTTCCAGGTGGTGAGTCCATCACTTTCAGGGGCAGATTTTTCCAATGCTTGATAATCCTTTTCATAGAGAAAATTTTCATAATACCTTGTTTAAACCTCTCCTGGTCCACTCTGATTTAATTTCCTCATTATGTCAGTGCTTTCGTGGAAGAAAAAGCAACCCCCACCTCACCCCAACCATTTTTCAGGCAGTTGTAGAGAGTGATAAGGTCTCCCTTGAGCCTCCACCCAAGCTAAACAACCCCAGCTCCCCTAGCTGCTCCTCGTAGTGCTCGTGTTCCAGAACCTTCACTAGCTTTGTTGCTCTTCCCTGGACTTGCTCCAGTACCAAAATGCCCTTGTAGTGAGAGAACCTAAATTGAACCCAGGATTCAAAGTGCAGCCTCAGCAATGCGCCTTGAGTAGAGGGGGGCAATCACTACCCTGGTCCTGCTGGCCTCAATATTTCTGATTAAAACCCAGATGCCATTGGCCTTTTCTACCACCTGGGCACATGCTGGCACGCATTCAGCTGCCTCTTGACCAGCACCCCCAGATACTTTTCCACTGAGCTGCTTTCCAGCCACTCTGCCCCAGCCTGCAGTGCTGCTTGGGGTTACTGTGACCCAAGAGCAGGACCAGGCACTTGGCCTTGGTGAACCTCACACAATCGGTTTCAGCCCAATGATTCAGGGGCTTCCTGCCTTCCAGCAAATCAACACTCCCACTGAACTTGATGTTGACTGAGAAATTATTGAGGATGAACTGGATCCTCTCATCCAGCTCATTGATAAAGATATTAAACAGAGCTAACCCCGACACTGAGCTTTGGGGAACCCTGTGAGGGAGCAGTCCCCTGCTGAATTTAAATCCATTCACCAGCAGTCTCTGGGCCAGGCCATCCAACCAGTTTTTAACCCAGTAAAGAGTGTACCTGTCCAGGCCATGAGCAGCCAGTTTCTCCATGAGAATGGCTGTGGGAAACAATGTCAAAGACTTAATAAAATCTAAGTAGAGAATATCCACAGCAGATGAGGCATTCCTTCATCTACTAAGCCTCATCACTCACCCATTTCAGTTTATTATGCAGGACTCCATAGACAGAAATGATATAGAGACAGGACACATTTTTTAATTAATCAGATCTTTATATTGTCCTGGAGTTTAGTGGTTTCAGTCAGAGTTTATGAGGTTACATTCAGCTCTGGTGAAGCAAAGGAGAAAAAATGTTCAGTATTAATCTGTGTCACCTAGACTTTGAAGAAGTTCACACAGTCTTAGAAAAAACACTAACAGCATCTACTTCTTTACAGAATTCCTTTTGTGTTCTGCTGCTGGACTTTTTTTTCAGTCACTTAATATACTGTGAATACCCTGACCATTGCAAGATTGCAACAGTTTTAAACATACATTAAATTTTAAGCTCTGAACTACTGTGAAATATCCTTTTAAATGCTAACAGCATGAAACACTGTGTAGGAAAGCAAAAGAGCTCAAGGTAAGGGTAGCTACCTTTCTAAAACTGGAAAATACAAGAATTCACAGAGCTGAATCTTGGCTTTAATTTCAGCAGGGAGCAAGTTCACAACTTTCCAACCTGACACTTCACACTGCCAAAACTACCACATGGGCTTTCTGAGAAGTATCAAAAGGAAAGAGAGGAATAGAAAAAAAAAAAACCCAAGTTTTTAGTTAGGAGGTAGGTGTGCCCTTTGACCTGAGTGGTTAGCAAAGAAAACTTGAGGTTGCTGTGGTTACAAAAAACTGGTAATGGAGTTTTTGTTTCCTTACAAAGAATTCCTAAAGAGGTATTCTCTGAGAACAGTAGGAAACACACAGAAGAAACACAGATTTAGAATTATTAGCAAAGAGATTTTCAGAAAATATTTCCTTCATAAACCAGCTGTTATGAAAACTGACTGTTTCACATCTGAGAAAAAAAAGTTCAAATATGTTTCTAGTATGCATAACAATTTGAAAATTGCTAAATTATCCTAAAACCCACCAGAAAATTTGAATTAGACAAAAGAAAAAAAAAAAAAAACCAGGCCAAAAGGACAGAACCATATTAATTTAAATGAAATTTTACACAGAAAAAGAAACAGTGACTCAGTCCTTACCGTTTATATGCATAACTGCAGCACTTGGTTCATTATTTCTGTCTTTAGTCTCTGCAGTTCTCATATGCTTCAGCAAACCTGTGTTGCATTCCCTCACCATGACATTTCCTTGCCACATCTCATTAGACAGATTGTGATGCTTAGAGCTTGTGCTGAATGCAGAGCAGCTTCGTATGATCCTTCTGCTATGCTAAAGATTTGGGGAGCTGGACAGATCTGTATTGCTGGGTGAGGTGAGCACTGGACTGCTCAGAGGTTTTCATCTTAGTGAGAATTTCAGTCATTCTAAAGACATCCCAGGAGCAATCTTGGGTGCACAAAATGTGGGCAGTGAGAAGAAGAGGCAACAAAATAAAATGTGACACCGTAATCTAACCCTCAAGTCCTGTGGCTTGCAAGCCAGATTTTGCACTGAACACACTGAGTCTTGGCTGTGAAGCCACCTATCTACTAATAAGTACAAAGGAAATGCCTTTAGCACTTCTGGGCAAATAGTACCTTGTCTCCAGAACAAGGAGTCACCCACAAACCATTAACATGACTGGTATGGTGAAGGTACGGTTGAAGGTTGGACTTCATGATCTTGGAAATCTTTTCATCTTCTCCAGACATAATGATTCTGTGATTCTAATACTGTACATTGAGTATTAGTATGCTAGACTTCATTGTTTCTTTCTGTATCCTGATTCACACATAATTTCTGTGTATTTCAATTTAAATTAAAATATTTAACAACGTAACCTTACACTGTATATTTTCCATGTATATACACGAGCACTATCAAATAAGGGCTGACACCAATAGCATGAGATTCAACAAGACCAGCTGCCAGGTCCTACACTTTGAACAATCTCATGCAGGGGTACAGGCTGAGGGTTGAGGGCAAGCTGCTCGAGAGAGAAGGATCTGGGAGTGCTGGTTGAAAGTGACTGAGCAGGAACCAGCATGTGCCCAGGTGGTCAAGAAGGCCAATGGCATCCTGCCCTGTATCAACAATAGTGAGTCCAGCAGGACCAGGGAAGAGATTGTCCCTCTGTACTTGGGACTGGTGAGGCCACACTTCAAGTGCTGTGTTAAGCTCTGGGCCCCTCAATTCAGGAAGGACATTTAGGGGCTGGAGAGAATCCAGAGAAGGGCAATGGACCTGGTGAAAGGTCTGGAACACAAGTCATGTGAGGGGGGTGGTTGAGGGGCCTGGGGTTATTTAGCCTGGAGAAAAGGAGGGTTGTTACTTTTTGCAATTACCTGAAAGTAAGTTGTAGCCAAGTGGGGATCAACATCTTGTCCGAGGAAACCAGCTACAGGTTGAGAAGACATAACTGCACCTGGGGAGGGTTAGATTGACATTAGGAGGAATTTCTGCACAGAAAGTGTGAGTAGACATTGGAATGGGCTGCCCAGGGAGGTGGGGGAGGCACCATCCCAGGAGGTGTTTAAGGAAATACTGGACATGGCACTTGGTGTCATGGTCTAGTTGACATGGTGGTGTTCGGTCATAGATTGGACTTGATCTCAGAGGTTTTTTCCAACCTAACTAAATCTGTGATTCTGTGATTCCTTGAAGGGCATTTAAATCTATGGTATATAGAAAGAAACTGACATTCAAATACTAAGTCCTTGTGATCCAGATTAAATTTTGTATTGATCTTACAACAGGGTGAAACATGTCAGCGTTGTTTTTTACATGTGTTGAACACCACTGCTGGCTGTGGTATGATGTTCTGTGCAATGGCAGATGACACTTTTGATCTTATATTTTAGTCTGTTATCTTGATTTCCATACCAGAAACCACAGTCTAGTAAACTTACTGTTGCATATTATAAATTATAATGGAAAGGAATTTCTCATTTAATTTTCTACAGGATGCACCGTTTACCAAAAAAAAAAAAAAAAATTCATCATTCTCTCTCTGAGTCAAAAACTCAGCATAACACACCTGAATTGAAACTTTTTCTAATATTTTGAAAATGGCAACATGATCTTGGTTTGGGTTTTTTTCTCCCTTTTTTTTTCCTTTTTTCTTTTCTTCTGCAGAAAGTAGCATGGGTGCGTGGTATGTAAAAATGTCGCCAAATGCACAAACTGATTTAGACAATCCAAGTAGAAGTTTTGCAACTGCTTCTACTTGACTTGGATAAAAATAAATTTAGAAAGACAAATAAAGGGTTTACAGCTGGCTTTTTATTTTTCCATAGAAAATCAGAAAACCTTGCATTTACCTTTTAATGGGACAAATTAATTCATTAATAATTTCTACAGCCAAAATAGATCAGAATTTTAAAACAGAAAATTTAATATACAATTTTCATTTATAAATATGAAGGATTCTGAGATGATAGATGCCAGACAGAAGAATTCCTTTGGCTTATCTTTTGAAACAGAGAAGGGAAGAAATACATATCATATCACACACACAGACCTTGTGCTTCTAGATGTCCTCGCTAGTGTATTACATTTTAGTTATGTTAAACCTAAGTCTGATGAGGCAAAACCAGTTTCTTTCTACAGACCTCTAAATAGAAACCAAATGGGAAAAGGCCAGAGAATTGCACTGTCTTTTATCAATCTAGTTTACACTGTCTTTGTTCCTTATATTTAAACTGCTATCTAATCTATTCCTAAACTGTGTACCTACTTGCTAAAGCTAAAGTTCTAGGGGAAGCAGGTTCAATGCCAGCCCTACTTGCCCTTGCTTAATCTTGTATGCTGCACAGCAATATAACAATACAAGCAGGTAGGTAGGTGGGACATCTGGTCTGAGGAACACATCATAGTAGAAACCACCTCAGCATATCTTTCAGTTCATGTTGTTTTCAGCTTCTCTTATTTTTCATTCATGCAGTGTTGCAGATGCCAAGCAAGCTTATTCTTATGAGACAGAATATGCAAAAAGTAACATTAATTCACTGCCAAACTGAAAGATTTATAGAACATTTGATGGAGAGATGGAGTGGAGCACATGTATTTACATTGAGGGAGTTATTCCAAAGTACAGGACGGTTTACATGGAATTTAAAGATCTTACTAAATGCTATAAAGGTCATGTTATCAGTGGCTTCATGAACATTTGCAAAAGACATGCCTGGGTAAGGTATCTGTCTCAATCAGACTGGAGCTACTTTACACCCACTGTTGTCATCAAGCTTAATGTTAATCAAATATATTTTGGCAGATGGGAGCCAACAGCATGATCTGCTATGTGAGGAGATGAAACTGGATGTTATACTGAAGAAAACTCTCATGTAACTTTAACTCACAGCTATATTGCTAAAATAAACTTATAACTGCTTATGGAGAATTCAGATAGTACAATGTTGAAAACCCTGTGGCTGCAAGAAAATTGATATTTTTTTCCTGGGGAAAGGATTTGTATGGTATGCAATAAATACGACAGAGAACCATGCACTGAACAAAATAAAAAGAACATATTCAGTAGCTGTTCATTATTTCAAGTGTTATCTCATTGAATCACCGATAAGACCTTCAGGAAAAAAGAAACATTTTGTTTTCCAAGAAGTAATATGAGAATTAAAAGCAATCCTAATTCTGTGAGCCTTAATCCTGCATTTTCAAAGCTTCTTGAGTTAGATTTGAGAGCCTAATAATGTTCTCAGACTTACCTTTATGTTGTATATAAAATGTAGGATGGGATTTGATGGTGTAATTTCCTAACAATCACTTTCCAGATTGCTCACAATAAAGGATCTCTAAATATTTTATTATTCCTTAATAATCTAAGCACAGTATAAACTTGATTCTCATATTGATTCTTGGCAATTTAATATCTCAATTAATAATGCATGTGACAGGCTTAAAATATTCATGCATTAATACAACAGGAAATATTAATGCATTGGCCTATCTGACCAATGCATCGAAACATTAAAGTTGAAATTTAGCGATGGATACTTGCATACTTTAATCTATGGTATGAAGCATGTAAGAAACAACAAAAAATTCAGTTCTTCCATGTTGGAATTAAACAAAACTTGGGCTTTATAATTTAAATAATCAATTGAATTCTATCTTTTTGATATTTTCTGTGTTAGTGATATAAAAATTAATTATGAACATCAGTTCTGATGTCCTCTTTTCAGTATAAAATTTGATAATTTAACTTTTAGTAAGATCCATCTGCACATATATGTAAAATGTAATTCCATATTTAGAGTAGTTGCCAAAGAAAATAAATACATAAACAAACAAATAATCAAATATAATCTATTAACAGTATTCAATTTTGTCCTGAGCATTGCTTTGTATGAGTTATAAATATATATATTTATATAATTCTGCTGAGTTATAATTTTTTTTTTGGAAAGTCATGTCATATTAGTTACTGATAGCAATATTAAGCATGTATTAAAAAGTCTGCTGATTAGAAATAGTCTTCTGAATTGCACTTGGTCTTCATCAGGGACCGATCAAATACAGAAACTTTTCTGTGTCGGCAATTTCTTCTTAAGGCCTGAATTATTTATTAATTTTTTTTCCCCATGGACTAAAATCCTGCATGTTATTATTCTCTATTGTGTTTTTCATTTCTTAAAGTAAGCAAATCAGGCACCTTTTTCAGTAATGATAACATGTAATCTATTCATGCTTGATAAGCAGGTGAAAAAATGTAAGCTAATCCATTTTAAATATAGAGGGTTCCTATTGGATGCAATTTTTATATTTTTTATTATTAATTCTTAGAATTCTTTAAGTAGAAAGTAATTTAGTTGTTTTATTTCCAACACCTTATTTAACACTTTACCTTTTCTTGCATTTTGGAATAAAATATTTAATGAGTATAGCAATCACAACTAATATTTCTGCAGTTATGTAGTGTTGCTTTTCCCTTGCTTTGGCATTCTTTTATTGTGTGTCAAATACATAACAGTCAGCTTTCCACTTGAGAATCATCTTGAAAAGTAAAAAGAGTATCTATTCCTAAAAACATAAATAGCATCCTTGGCAAGATTCAAAAATTTATATACAATTCATATGCATATGAATTTATGTATATATTTCTAAACATACATAAAGTAAATATATAGATATTATTACGTATATGTTCATGAAGGGGAAAGTGTGCTTAACCAACTTGATTGCCTTCTAAAATGGGAAAATCTGGATGGATAGATGAGAGAAGAGTAGTAATTTCACTGATAACCCAAACCAAGAAACATTGATCAATACTCCAGAGATCTGCGCAGCTCTGCAGAAGGACCTCAACAGATTGGAGAGATGGGCAGAGAGGAACTATCTGAAATTCAACAAAGGCAAATGCAAGATTCTACACCTGGGGAGGAATAATCCCTGCACCAGCACAGCCTTGGGGCCCACCTGCCGAGAAGCAGCTCTGTGGAGGACCTGAGGACCCTGGTGGACAACAAGCTGCCCATGAGCCAGCAGTGCCCTTGTGGCAAGGAGGGCCAATGGAATCCTGGGCTGCATTAGAAAGAGCTTTGCCAGCAGGTCAAAGGAGGTGATCCTGCCCCTCCACTCAGCTCTGCTGAGGCACATCTGGAGTGCTGTGTCCAGTTCTGGGCTCCCCAGTGCAAGAGAGACATGGAGCTCCTGGAGCACGTCTCACAGAGGGTGACAAAGATGATCAGAGGAATGGTGCATCTCTCTTAGGAGGAAAGGCTGAGGCAGCTGTGCCTGTTCAGTCTCAAGAAGAGATGACTGAGAGGGGACCTCATCAGTGTCTATCAGTATCTGAGGAAAGGGTGTCAGGATGGAGCCAGGCTCTTCTCATACCATAAGAGTGCATTGTGTTGCACAATGTGTTATATTTATACAGTTATTACAAATAAAACTACTGAATATACTACATGCAGTGTATTAATTTATTGCAAAAACCTGAATTGAACATTAAATAAATCTTTGGAGCCCAATATGTAAACTTCAATAAGAAGTTCGTAAGATACTAGAAATCTATAATTATTTCTGAGAAATTTGATCCCCATATGATAAAATTAGCTTCACATTTTTGTTTGCTATTACAGAACTTTTGTTTCTAAGTTATTATTGATCTGTGGAACTATAAGAAACTTTATTGATATGGATTTCCATGGTAAAAAAATATTCTTCTTTTATTATTTCACATCAGGATCTCTCCCTGCAGGTAGAGTGCAATTGTGCAAAGAAATCTCTCACTTGTGGGTTTTGACACCACTACCCTTTAAAAGAAATCATAAAAATCATAAAAATTTCTATTTCTATTTCAAACTGAATCTCTGGAATTATTCCTAAAAAATATTTACTAAATACAAACACTTCACAGAGCAGTAAAAAAATGTTAAACAAGAATATTTTTAGTTAGGTTTTTACTTTTTTAGCTGATACATGTGTCAGTGTAATATGTTCCCCTCAGAAACATGTAATACTTGTATAACTGAGTAGTTTTTCACACCGAAATCACCACTGATGCCTGTGGCAGAAGAAGTTCAAGAATAAACTACAGAAACCCATCTCAGGCAGTCAGGTGTAATTTCTCCATGTTCCTTTCCAAACTGGAACATCTTGTATAGCAACAAAATATCAGGCACAATATTTACAGTTATTTGAGCTTCATTATTCCTGACCAAGGCATTCATAATATTACATAATCTAGTTAGATCTACCTATTTATTGGATATAGCTAGCTGCATCTTTTGACGGTTTCTGGGATGAAGGAAGAAAGTGGGATTTGGAAAAATGAAAAGAAAAACAATTTCTGTATCCCCATGTAATTTCTTAATGGAAAAATGGCAAAATGTTGAACACAAGGAAGAAAGTTGCAAAAAGATGAGGCAAAATATCAAACATATCAAGAATTGCAGGTCAATATTATTTTTAAAACAATATATTTCCAAGGTTACAAAAAAATTTCTCTTGTTCACTCTCCATGAAACCATACAGTTTCAAAAGGCCACATTGGATGCTGATACACATTGAGAGAGGACCATGGATGATCAAGAACCCTCCCCTGTTCAGCCAGTTGTCAGGAGTGACATATTTACTGACATTTGCTAGTGGAGTGTGGATTTTCCATACTATCATCTCATGGTACCAGCCCTAAATAAAATCACATATACCATGCAGTTCACTATGAAACCTGCTGTATACTGAGCAACTTAAAACACTTTTGTGCTGATGAATGTGCAAGAATGCTTCAATCTCTGGGTTTATTTCTTGTTGAAGTCTTGGAAACAGGGCCTATTGTATTCTGATGGTTATTCTGATCTCTCTTTTCACTGCAGCTGAATGTTCGCACAAAAAATATTTCTCAAAAGCAAATAGAAATCATACGTGCTTTATTTCCTAAAGATTCTTTCCTATGTTCGCTAACAGCTATGAGGATGTACAGTTTGATCCAAGATCTTCTTATTAGATATTGCTATCATCAAAGGGGATTGTGGTGTGATGATATGTGCAACCTCACATTTGAAACACTCCCTGTGATGTTTTTCTTATTCAAAGAGTTGTGATAGAACTTTCTGTCCTCCAAAACTTGAACATGAGATCTGTAGTAATACTTTTAATACAGATTTATTGACTGTTGAATAATTTAAAAATATTAGTAGCCTTTTTCTGGAATACAAAAGAAGCTGTCAATAACTATGCAGGCACTTAACCCTAATCAATATTCTGTTGTGTAAGAAATATTTTCATTTGCTGGAGTAGGCAAGATTCACTTCTTAATATGTGTTCTTTGAATCATGTAAACACGTACATTTATAACTTCATATGCTAGATTAGAGAGAATAATACATGGTTTTCATTGTCTTTGTGCTTTTCAGATGATAGGGACTTTCCACTCCTCTCTATTGTTTAACCCAGTACTGACTCCCAGACCCAGAGCATTGAGGAACATTGTGCTGTTCATGATATGTAATAGTTTTTAAATGTTGACTTCCTAATTAAAATACAAAGCTTTCTAAATACCAAACCCTTGTATTCTTATTCCCAAAGAATATTGTGCCATCAATCACAGAATTTCTGACAAACACCTTCTGTGATGGGATACTTTTTGCTGTACATCACCATTTAGACTATTCAGAAGAATTTAGCAGAGATTCCTGTTCCACCATATAGAAGAGCCCAACACAGCTTCAAATGTGGTACACTTAGAGCATTTTCCAAATGTAGCATTATATGAAGTTCTTTGTAATTTTCCAGCCTTAGCTAGATATGAACCACAATTTTGCACAGGCAATAATGCTCTTCATAGAAAGGATTATATGTCTGCATAAATCTTTGTAAAAGCCCATTAGTGGTATTTTCAGGAATAATCTAAGTAGAAAAGCATCTAGACTAAGTGGAAGTATTAGTCCAGTTATGTCTAAAAATTATTCTATTGATCATGAGCCAAAATTGAGCAACACAATGATAATGCCACCACATTAGGATGAGATTTTTTTTTTTTGGCAATCTATCCAAGAGTTGGTGGAAATAAAGTCATTAATCCCATTTAATCTTGCTGATGTCATACACATGCCAATTTTTTTCCACCTTATTTTAAATGAGAATAAAGAACCAGAATAGTGAGACATGCAATTCTAGGACATGGAATAATTATTTTCTGATACATTGTGATGTGGATCTTTAGGCTAGACTTTAATACATAAAACGTATTCTGAAGTAAAAAGTTTTGGGAACCTGACTTCAACAGTCTGGCTGTTTTAAACAGCAAAGAAAGAGGGCAGGAACTGTGTGATATGTGACATATTATTAGAAATTTTCTCCATAAAATTATCAACATCAGGGAAATTGTTACCTCGTATCTGTGTCACTATCAAGAGGCAGTCTGGTAGGAGAGCAAATAATTGAGAGGGCTGGACACTTCAAATAAGTCAGTGATGAAGATATGAAGTAATGTAGCAACTACATGTATAGTGAATCAATGTTTTCTACAGTGGAATTTATATAGGCAGAACAAGGTTTGTTCCAGAGAAGATTTCTTTGGGGACTCTGATTTAAGGGAGTTTTCTATGACTGTGGTAAAGGGATCCAAAATAATCAACAAGGCTGAATCAGACTGAGCGATCACAGTAAAACACTGGAGACTACCTAGTTCATGCTCCTGTGCAGGACAGTCTCTAGTTCTAGACCAGTGAGCTATGGCTTTGTCTAGATAAATGTTAAAGTCTCCAAGAATGGAGATCCACAGCCCTTTTGTGAAATCTCAGTAGACTAGGCATTACAAGGGAAGACTATTCTCCTAATGTCCATTTGAAGCTTCCTGAGACACTGTGTGGCCCTAAACCCTTGTTGTATTACCTTGGACAGCTGAGAAGAGTCTGCCTGCCTCAGTCCTGGAGCAGACTTCAGGTAACCATAGGCTGCTATTGAACCATGAATTAGACACTACGCTGCTGAACTAATAAACCTCCTAATACCTTAACCCCTTCCCACAGATCACATGCCCCCCCCCCCCAGAATATCAACCTTGTCTCCCCTTTCCCACAGACCTCTGGGGATTCAAAACTGGACTCAGCATTCAATGCTCAGCCTTACTAGCTCTGAGCAGAGAGATGATAACTTCACTGCAGCTGCTAGTCACGCTGCTTCTGTTGTAGCTTGGTGTGAGGTTCTGCTTGTATGCTGTGGAAGTGCATTGGCGAATACAAATTCAGCCTGCATTCACTGTAATCCCCAGGTCCTTTCCAGCAAGACTGCTGCCCTGCCAATCACTTTCCCATTTGTACTGATTCTCTGAGTTGTTCTGCATTGTGTGTGTTTGGAGGGAGCATGAGGATATGAACAGCAATAACTGTACCAATGTCTGTCACTTACAAGGGGGGGAAGTTTTCAATCCCTTTAGATGGTATATGAACTATTTAATTCTATAGCTTCCTAAAAAGCTTAATAATTAATTTTCCGTGAATAGGAAAATCTAATTTATTCAGAGTCCAAAATCATAATTTTTGACTGTAGGAATATATGATGATAAGTATCAAAGATTCATCATTTCATTTGTATCAGTGATGCGTTTAGATCGAGTTAAGACAGAGAACACTACTATAATCCAAAAGCAGCAGAAATCAGCAACAGAAGTTCATTTTGTAAGGGCAAAGAGTATTGTCATTTTTAATACTAACCTTCTCTCATAAGGACTTAACAATAAGCAAATGAGAAGAAAAATATATCTGGTCACAGCCTGGACATTTCCTCTCAGGTAAAGCACAGTTCTCTAAAAAGGAGCTTGAACGCTTTTGTTGTGAAGTGTAGGATATTTTGTAGCTCTTTTCAGATGTTTCAGCACAAAAAATTTTTAAAAACCCAGATGTTAATTTAAAATCCTTAAAATCATAGCTGTTCAGCACACTAGAACCATACTTTGTAAGCCACACTTTGTAAACTCTACAGTAATTAAGAAATCCCACACCCATATACATTTAAATCAGGCCAAATTTTTGTAGTTAAAATATTAGTATTTATGGTTCTTTCAGTTAATATAATCAGTATTTTCAGAGACAGAAATTAAATTCTTTATCAAAAATCTAGTTTCAAAAACATCCAAATTATATAAATTTTAATATTTTCTGCTTAAAAATAGTTGACTTGCTTCTAAAATATAAATAATATTATGGCATTTATTTTTCCTTTTTAAAAAAGTATGCAGAGAATAAATTATGTTTACACTCTGATTTCTCAAAATACAGTATGTTTCTTCTTATTTAAATCAGGTATGTTGTAAACTATTAAAATTATATCTTAGAAATTATAATTGGATTTTTTGTACTAATGTCTCCATATGCTGCTAAAAGATACATGCTAGAACAATAAAATATGAAAAATGAGGTGCTATCTGAATTCCAAAGATTTATCTTTGTATTACAGAATTTTAAGCTGCAATGAAGAATTGAATAGGAAATGTATATATGTGATATCAGTATAAAAGTACATACATAATGTGGGAAGCAATGCAACAGTAAATGTAGCAGAATGGAGTTCTTCCTTTCACTTGCCTTTGCTTTTCAGAACTAAACTCTCCTAATGACAAAGTTCAAGGGAATTGCTTCTTGAAGCTAATTCCAGGTCAGAGATTCATATGTTATAGCTGTATTACAGTATGGTGCTGTGCCCTTATTTAGCTCTTATTATCCAGCTTCCCATCTGTTCCTTCTTTTTCCAATGCTTTCTTGGATTCTCTGATGGGATTTCAAAGAAAGTAGATTCATTGCTCCTCAAGGACAGAATTTACATGTTACTTTATTGATGAACAATTTAAGAGTCCGGTTGGGTGCCACCAGGTATCAATTACAATTCTTGCAAGGACCTGGCATGAATTTACTCACGATTAATGAGATGTCAGCAAACTTGAAAGAAATGCATTGATGTCCAATAGCAAAGTAATCAGACCCTCACAAGGCCAGGTAATATGAACATCTTTCAGAGAGGTTTCATCTATCTCAAATGTCATGGATGGATTCAGTACACTCCACAAAGGGAAAGGATTGTGCAAGATAGAAGTACAATACTGGAAGCATTCAAATGCTAAATTAAATGAAAATATAGTGAATCTATGAAAGGAAAAGCCTAACTTTTTAGATATGTCTTTGTAGATGCGTGTGTACAAGTATATATATATATATATGCATAGATATACACAATATGTATAAACGAATCTAAAATTAATTACCAACCTTAAAAAATTTTTGCTCCCTTTTTTTTCTGGATTAGGCAGAAGGAAAGTTTTAAGTGTCCAGATTTTGCATTTTGAACCCTGCTGTTTATGGCTTTTCCTTTCTCTGGCAGAACCTAGTGCTGAGAGTTAAGTGCCTGGGTTTCATAGGGTACTTCTGCGGAGGGAAATCAAAAACAAGACAAACAACACGAAAATTTTGACAGCAATTATTGCAAAATTTCAGATGTAAATCTGTTTCTGAAATGCTACTTTTCTCCAGACTGTAAACCTGTGACTGGGGTTTGGAAATGACTTTGCTAGGTACAAGTGTCAGAACCTACATTCTAGAAGCCATTAATAAATTATTTATTATCAGATTTTGAACAATGAAGCAGTGGTAATGATAGGCAAGTTTACATATCACCTAGGATTAAAACTAGGCTTTTAAATTCCCTTCAACCCAAGAAAATTTGGTCTCAGTAACCTTATCAGAGACATCTGCATGGCATTCTCCTGCTTCGTGACTCTGAGGGATCAGAAGATTCAAGTCACCACATTTCTACTTTACCTACTATAAGAATGGGAATGGTAGCACTGACATTCTTCCTATTGCATCTGTCTGATCAAACTCAACTAAGAAAAATTCTGCAAATTTTAGGAGCCAGATGGCAAAAACACATGTACTACTACAGCAGATACATTATAATTTTTAGAAGCATTATTACTCTTACATTTTTGCAAGCAGAGAAACTTGAGTCAAGTATTACCTGATGTAAGCAGATGAGGGAGATTCTACATAACTTAATGATTACTATTATTTTTTACTTAGTTATAATCGCAATCATATTCATATAACTGAAACTCATTTCTCAGAGAGAGTTTTTTATTTGCACTTAAGTGAATTAGCTGAAAAAGTGTTCCATAGTTGAAAGAGCTGCTTGGAAGAACTCATCCAAAAATACTGTTCTGTCTAGAAAACTTCCTAAACAAAGCTGATGGAACAAACGTGCATAAGTAATTAAGTCTGTCCAGATACATTCTTAATATAAAAGACCAAATATATTTGATACATCATAATTTCACTCTGGGTGATGATAATAGGAATATTAAATTGAAAATGTTATTGAAGTGTTTATGAAAATGAGGGGCAGTTTAGAAACCAAAGCTTTATTTCTCCATTGCTACCATTCAAAAGCTGCAAAAGTACCCATATGTCTAGAACTGAAAATAATGGTGCATGAAAATTTCCTTATGAACTACAGCTTTTAGTTTCTTCCAATTAAAATGGAACTAAGGAAGAGATTCTTTGTATTTGTTGGAGCATCAGCTTAAAATGGGTTCTCCAAACTTCTTTATCTGCTTGACGCAATTAGTTTAAAAAATCAAACATGTAATGGATTAGACTAGAGTATGTATCACATTATGGATCATCATGTAAAAAACTCTTTGATATATAGCATTCCTATAATGAAATTTTAACTAACAGTCACTGCCTCAGGATAACAATGAGAATATGATAATAACTCTCAATAGGATTTTCCTAGCAAACAATTTTTGATGACATGTTAAATTAAACATCCTAAATAAGGATTTGATTTCTCTTAAGTTAAAATTTCTTTTTAATTTATAATAATTTGGTACCAATTAAGATACATGCTTGACAATCTAGATACATGACCACTGTTGTATAGTGCAACTAAATAAATAGATGTTTTTATCAAATTGGTGGTCAGTTATATTTGGATAATAAAAACAGAAAGATATAACTTTTGAGATTTAAGATGAACATGTTGTGTTTGCTTTCAAAAATGTACACTGAACAAAATATTTCACATAAGTAGTCCAAAAATTTAGAAGTCGGTTATTGTGATGGATGCACTTGATACCTTAAATAAACTAACCATACCTTGGTGCAATTTGCAAAGGGGGTAAAGGCCTGGGCTGTAGCTCCTGACTGTTCCTCCTCTAGGAAACCCCCAAAGGAACAGAGTGACCTGCAGTTTTTCCAAGAGTCACTTGTCGAGGACCAAAGAAAGTTGTGGGAAGAAGAAGCCTCATTAATATGTTTTCCACTGTATATATTTTGACCACAAGCCAATCAGTTCTTTTCCAGAAATATTGCAGCTACATCAGGAGTTTAGAAAGCAGGGCCATCCTCTCTGGATCTCATGACTCGGTGGGAGAGTCTCTCTTACACTTTTATGTCTCCAATCTCTGTGTAATTCCTTCTACCTTGATTCTAAGTCAATTTTCCTTTGTGTGGTTTTTTTCATGCAGTAAGTAATAGAGTAAACCTTGGCATTGAGCTTTGTTAAATGGCACCTTAAAAAATTCAAATTAAAACCACTTTTGCTAATACCTTTGACCATGATTCTTTGAATTACTTAAGTCTCTCTTTTACTACAGTCATGGATTCAAAATGAAAAACTCCAGAGAAATTTAAAATATTTAATTTAAGAAAAAAAACCAAATTATTTCCATAGTTTTTGTTTCCCAGGTATTACTGATAACAAAACTGATGGTACCTCAGCTGCACTTTCTTTTCTGTTAGGTCAGCTAAGGCCTGACAGATCAGTAAGGACTTTCTCTTCATGGCCATCCCGAATTTCAGCTCAGAAGGGAATAAATCTTAACTCTCCATAGATTCCTGCAGTTTGGGTGAACATCTGCAAAATTCTCTTATCTTCAAATAATAGTTCACCAAATTGTCTGATATGCTAGCTGTGACCATTGAGGATGAGTACAGTGCCATCCCAAATTGTGCCATTTAATCCCTAACTTAAAATCCTTCCAAGGAGACAGCTAATTCCCTCTGAATCAAAACATGCTTGGCATGGATTTCCTTAATTAAAATATTGATTTTTTTTAAACTCTCCATTACTTATTGTCTCTATGGACATGTAAAGATGATGAAATATAATGTGCTTGCACTTATTTGAGAGAAAAAAAAGCATCAGCAACACATTGCAAAGTTATTGTCAATGCAACTCAGATAACCAACAACTGTGGAGAAAGGGGATAAGAGCACAAAGATGTTTGAGCAAGAATTACTTCTTCTTGTGGAGAGAATTAAGGGAAATAGCTGGGAAAATTATAAATGAAGAACAACTAAAATCCTGAAACCTTCTCTTGCCCACATGTTTCCAGGAATCACTTGGAGAATATATATGGCTATATCACAGGAATGAATTAGTCTAATGGACCCAACAGGAAGCAGTAAAAAACCCCACGATATCAGTGATACTGCTCTGGTTTGTTTTATTGAATTTCACACTCTGAGCACAACGCATAAAGATAGAAAATGTATCTCCTGAAATATACAGGGCTCAAGAAGAGCAGCAGTCATATGGATAATTGGTGCTGTTAATATGTATGCTACGGATCCTGCATTCTGCTCCTCTAGAAACATTGAAAAATAAAGCTAATTTTGGGCATTTGGGTGCATTGCTAGCAGTGCATTCAGTTAAAAAAAATAATTTCCTCTTATGTGCTGCCTCACTGGATGCTTGATTAAAACCATTAATGTTTCCCTCCCTCCTCACAAGTCTAGACAACTCATGCCTAAAGAGAGAGATAACCAGAGGAAGAGGACATTTCATAGTGGTACAGTAGAGAGAGAAGTTACTT
>WBNO01014894.1:0-19196 GCA_013400575.1 Peucedramus taeniatus
TTCTGTGATTCCATGATTCTGTGAAATTTCACACCGGTACTTTCAAAATTCTTCAAAGTTACTAGGATAAAGTAGGATGCATGAGGGTCATGCTGTTTTTCCTTCAGAACTGTAAGATGTTTATGCCATTAAAAGGAGATTTTTTTTAAACTAAATTTCATTCTTGGTTTAGTATATTGTCTTCAGTTCAGTTTTTTTAGGTTACACAAATAACTGATTAAAACTGTTGAAATCCATTCCTGAAGACGTATTTGGTCTTGACCATATCTTCTTTTACTAGTTTGCTTTTTCTCTCCCTCCTAATACATGCCTGGTAGTTGTGCTATTTAATTGGAGTTTAGGACTTTGGGTAGTGTTTTGCCAGTACCTGAATAGATAGGACTCAGGCTGTCATTTCATCAATACTGCTGCTAACTCACTTATCTGAGTGCTTGTTCCTTTCCTGGTGCAATCCCTCCCTTGCACCAGCCAGCAGGTTTCCTTGACCACACAATGAGCTGACGTGTGGCATAATAATGTAAGTTTTCTATGTCTTTGTTACTCCAGAGCAGATGAGTGGTTCTTTTTCTGAGCATGACTGTTTGGGTGGGATAATGGAAAAGGCAGCAGGGTCTTCCAAACACATAACTAAGGGGAAATGTTGGCTTATACCATGAGAAAAAGCTAAGTTAATTTTAGTGTCTTTTTATTTTTGAGTAAGCAAATTTCAGAGAATGGTGGAAAAGCCTTAATTGTTTCATGAGCTTTTCAAGTTCTGCACATCTGTGGGGGCCACATATACCATTGATATGGTAATAGCAATACTTCATAGGAAGGAATGCTTCAAATATATTTTAATTTTATTTTATTGAGATGCTGTATTCAGCACAGTGACAAAATTGAAGGAAGTGTTTTATGATATTAGAGTGTATATTTTTGCAAGTTTTTTTTCTTGCATAGCATCATTGTTAAGTTTCTCTTAGAAAGCATAGCTGTTAGTTTCTCTTATCAAAGTTGCTTCTCTCACCATGTAAAAGATATTCTGTGTTGGTCACAATGAAGGTATGAGAGACACTAAACTATGCATTCACATTGTAATGCTGTTCTTGTTTTCTTTTTTAGCTGGTTGGTGGCGAATTTGATCTAGAGATGAACTTTATAATCCAGGATGCAGAGAGCATTACATGCATGTCAGAGCTTTTGGAGCACTGTGATGTAACGTGCCAAGCAGAAATCTGGAGTATGTTCACTGCAATTCTACGTAAAAGTGTCCGAAATTTACAGACTAGCACGGAAGTTGGCTTAATTGAACAGGTACTGCTGAAGATGAGTACTGTGGACGACATGATTGCAGGTATAAATTGCCAACTGATAAAATAATTATTGCCTTCTTGACCTGCCAATGTTTTGTGATTATAGAAGGGTATGGGATGTTTTGGTTTTTACTTAAAGATTTCATTAGTACTGCTATCGAGTCAGAAGTACTTTTTTATTAATTTCAGGAAAATGACAAAAATGTATTCTTAGTTTGAAATCTCTGTAGATACACTGTGTAAAATAACTGGTTTTTAATTCATTTGAGAAGATATTCCTATCTTAGTGATAAAAAAAGTTTTAAATAATTAAAAACAGTGTGTTAAACGTTTTAACTACAAGGCAATATTTTAGTTTTCCTATAAATTGGTCATTTTTAATCATGATGTCAGAATTGCTAGATCCATTTTAAACATAACCTCATATGTATGACAGCATAGCAGATATTATTTACAGGTTTGAATGCTGGACATATGGATTACATTAACCAATCATTCCATAATGTATTCCTGTGATCCCTATAATATATTTTCATTTCTTACATTTGTGGGTTTTAACATCCTATAACGTTTTGTAGCACTAAAAATTAGCATGCTTTGTTTGTTTACTGAAAATAAGTGATGAAGTTATTGCCCAGTTATGGTTTTCATAGTATGTTTGAAGGAGTTTATGATATTCCATACTACATCCTCTCCCTAACAGGGTACAGATTATAATCCTGATTACTTGGATAAAGGACAGGTTTGCTCATCACATTTAAATATGGCACCTGAAGAGATTTATATGGTTACTATTTAATTTCCCTGAGGGAGCTTAGGCAGTTTCTTTCAGTAGAGTATGAAAGCAAAGTCTTTAGTTCTTATATAATTTGTGACTGATGGTAGGATACTTACATTGTGAGGCATTTTTGAAAGATTTCAGATGTTTGCCTTCCATAATTCTAATATTTTAGTTCATGATCTGGTTCCTGACACATATACAGGTTTTGTGGAACAGTTAACTAACAAGGATTTCAGACAAGAAGCAAGAAGATAACAGTAGGATGAAAACTGGATTACTGAGGAATCATTTATTCCTTGTCCTTTTTTCTTTTTGTTTCTGTATGAATGTGTTTGTAATATTAAGTATCTGGAAAAGCTACATTCTGTTTTTCACAGAAGTCATAAGTCATAATCAACATCTTGTTTAGAAATGTATCTCTAAAGGTTAAAATCATGTGTTATGCTAAATATTGTACAGTGAAATTCAGCCTGAATTATAACAGACCAATAGATTCATAAATGATGGTTTTCACCAAATATGTTTTGGTTTACAGTATTTGTAAGTATGGTATGTCAGAATAGTGTAAGAATAGAGATAATATTTTATTCCTTGTCAAATATAACACATTATTAGATGTGATAAAAAAATTCCATCCTAAAATTTTTCAGGATTTTACTCATGGAAATAATGTTCTTTCATGAATAATCACACCAACAAAATGTGACCAGTTTAGGCTCCTGTAAGTGGTACTTGCATATGTGGCACACAAGATGTAATGGTGCCTCCATTAGAGAGTTGGGTTTTTTTTTTAATTGCCTAGTTAATTGTAGAAGTCAGAAATCAAGAGCATATGATCTGGATTTTAGGAGCATTTGGGAATTTAAAAATCACTCTGAATTTACAGATATTAATATAAGCCAGGATTAGTAAATTTAAAAAAACCCCTCAACCTAACAGATCTTCTACCTTAATAATCTTTTTTTCTGAGAGTGGTCATGCAGTGCTTCAGAAAGAGACCTTCTGCAGAAAAAAACTTAAAGAATAAGTAAGCTTATTCTTTGCTATGCTTACATGGATGAAGGGAGTCCATATTTAATTTAAAACCAAAACTGAATATTGGAATTCTGATGACATTTTAGCTTTGCAGTGTGTGTCAAATTACCTGAGTATTCGTCTATCTATCATGAGCAGGGATTGAAGAGAATCATGCTTCCTAAGGTTTTTCTCTGATAACTGTAAATAGATGATTTTTTTGGAGATTGTTTTTTTGGAACAAGACATGGAAGCAACCAAATTGATAATTTTGCTTCTATCTCTCGATTTCTCTAAGCATCTTAGTCTCCTTTTGTAAGTGGTAATAATATTGGTAATAATTCAGAAGCAACAAAATAGGTAATGTAATAACTATTTTGATATTAGGCAAAATCAGTGACAACTAAAGCAGTATCTGTGTTCCCTAACGTCCTATGCAGATGTTGAGGTCATAATTGTAGAATTGTTTTGCCTCAAGTATTTCTATGAGTTTCCCAGAGCCAGGGAATAAAGTAAGAAATTTTGTGTTAAAATGATTTTTAACATTAAAGGGAGGTTGTTTGGAACAAGAGCTGTGTTAATTTTTACTTCTACCACCTTTTTTCCCAAAACAGTTGCTAATACTCTGTCAGCCCAATGTTTTGAAATTTGCTTTTATCATCTGTAAAGGATACAGGTTTTCTAGTTTTCTTTGGGGTTGTTGTTTTATTTATTTTTTTTTTTTTGTAATTTGCTTCTCTGGGAGTTGCTTGTTTGTTTTTAGGTCATCTCACTTGTTCCTTTTGAAACATTTTGATTAGATCTAGATAGGGTTTAAATTGACAAGACAAGCAATAATATCTGTTTCATGTTCTGACAGTGCACTTTCAGGACCAGTCTAAGTCTGAAGCCACTCTTCTCTGATTTTATGATAATAAGATAGCAGCAAATAAACATGTACCCAATCTTTTGCAATGAGAAGGACTTTTCTGTCTGTTTAGATGAAGACTCCCAGATTCATGAGGTTCTGAGTACTTTAAATACCTAACTTCATGCAGTTTTACAGAATCTGAGTAACCTGAACTCAGAGAGAATAGATATGTCTCACCTAATTCCCATTTTTTCCCCACAGTTATGTTGTGATGATGTAGGTAATTGATCTAAAACTGCTGGGACTGAATTCTTAAGCAATGAAACAGTTCATAGTTTTCAAGCAATGAATGACTGCTCTGTCATTAATGGGCTGTTAACAAGCTTTCCTCTTTCAACCCATTCCGTAAGAAAAACTGCAAAATTATCACATTCTCCATTACAACCTGTAGAAATTATTTTACATCATCAGCAAGGGTTAAAATTCACCATTTCATGGCCATGTAATATTAAGCAGTTAAGGAGGCACGAGAGTAGTTTCCTGAAGTTTTATTTCAAATGCTGTTTAATATGTCTTCCAAAGTTAATGCCAAACCCTTCATTTTGATATATGTGCATTGTTACTTGAAAGAGAGGCAGGCATTTTTCTATTGTATTTTCATATTAAGTGACTGAATTAAGCATTCCTTCAAGGTTGCATAGATCATATGAAAACTGCTTAGTATGAAAGTATTCAGAAGGTGCTATTAATAGAAATTAGAAATACATTAAAAATGAGAAACTGCCTGTTTTCTCCTTCTGGACTTAATATTATTATATAAAATCTTGTTTTAGAAATGAGATCATGGATTCCAGTTATGTATGTAATCTTATTTAATAAAAAAAAAAAAAAGAAGTAGACATTAAAAAAATCCAGTTGTAGTATGCTTTCTGACCTTTGCCCATTTATAGATGAGTGGATTACTAGGATTTATAAACCAGATGGGACTGACTCTTTTATGAGATTTCTAATAAGTATGAATAAAGTTATGTAATAATTATTTTTAAGTCTCTATATTGAAACAGAAACCTTTAAATAGCCTTAAGAGCTTCAACTTCCACAGATGTTGTTTGCTTTATCTTTGCTTCTTACCTACTGGGCTTCAATCTTCCAGGTCACTGTTTTACCCAGAGTTACATAATTAGGGAGCTTATGTTTGTTTCTCTCCATCAATGTTTAATTCATTACTTATAAATATGTATTTCTAATGCCTGTTGGTTATCCACGTCTTCAGTAGAAATAAGAATTTTTCTGTGCCATAAGGTAGTACAGGGCTATAAAAATGAAACAAAGCAGCACATGTTCAGTGATTTTTAAAACTTGCCAATCATTTCTGTGTTTGACTGTGTTAATTTGCACCTTTTTCCTCTATGTTACAAGATTTTTTTTAATGGTGCTCTGATTTTCACCAGACAACTTTGCTTCTATGCAATGTTTTTTCTCTGTAAGGGAAGCAAAATTTGCAGTCCCTTGATCTGAAAAGAAAGCTGAAACTACAAAATAGGAATTGGGAAATTCTCAGCCAAAGATTAGTATTCACTTGTGCTTATTTCCTTTTCTGAGTGTTCAGTGTGACTTTTCCCTGTTTCTGATCATGTACGGGATGTGCCAACTTTCCATTGCAGGCTGGAGACTACAGTGGAGGGGGCAGGTACTAGGGGAGCTGAGTCATAGCATTCACCACCATGAAAGACAAGGCATTTATTTTTCTTAGGTGTATTTTGTTTTCCCTAATTCTGTCACAAATGTGTGTGTCAGTCATTTTAAAGGGAAGATTAAAGAAATGAGGGAGGGGGGTAATCTATATTTGGAGATTAGCAATATATTCAGAATTTATGGTGAGAATGTCTGCTAAGTTGCAAATGTTTTTCTTTTGCCTTTCCTGATATGCAATTTCACTCACCAGTTTACTATGTCTTCTGTAAATTAAATGATATTTCATTTTTCACACATGCCTTTTGCTTGCTAAGGATCAGAGGCTAGTTTCATTGTGGAAAAAGCTAAACAAATATTAATGCTTTTGTTCAAAACCACATATATATGGATTTGCCAGGAGAAAATTTGTTTTAATAAAAAATATGAATGTGAAATGTCTTTGGAAAGAATTGTTTCTCCTGAAAACTACTCTTTGTCAGCACCTGTAAGAGTCATCCTTTCACTAATGAACAAGGATAACATGCAGTCCTACAATAAAATGCAAACTTATCTGTAGAAATTTAGGTCTTCTACAAGTTTTAGCAGGGAGGCAGGAAGGGGGTGGGGGAATTCTGTGATTCTTGAACAGATGGGGAAAGTGTGCTAATGCTGATTCTGTTGCATCAGCTCTTTTGTTTTAAAAACTCTGGACTTCACTGCTTGGTCTTTGAATTAAATTCTTATGCCTCATCTGTGAATTTGAGCAAATTGGTTTACCTCCTGCTAGAAGAAGTTCTAATTCTTATTAGTCCATTTTATTCCAGGAAAAGAATGTGGAGTATAAGAAAAGGTTCATCATCTCCCAAACTAACAAATTCTTAAAATGAAATTCTGGGGTTTTAAATAAGTAATTTTAAACCTGATAGTCTCTGAAAGGAAGACTCTGTTTAATATTCTTACTGTAAAAGCTTGTGGGTTTTGAGATGTTGTAATGAAAGCTGTATTCCATAATCCTGTTAGCAATTTTGATCCCTTCTTTTTATTGTGTTCTTTAATTATTTTCTTGCTATGATTTCTGTTTGTTTGTTTTCCTTATGTTTGTTGCTGTTGTTGTTTTGCTGTTGTTTGGTTTCATTGCTGGGTTTTTGTTTGATTGATTTTGGGCGGTCTTTGTTGGTTTGGGTTTTTTTGCAGGGGCCAGAGGGAGGTGTTGTTTTCCTTTTATTTTCCCCTGGCCTTTCATTACAGTAAAGACCAGAAGCATTATTACTGTAGCCAAAATGTGGAAATGATACAAGTTATAGCATGAAATGCTGGGTTTAGGTTATTTTAAAGCATTTTTTAGGTCAAAATTTTTTGAAAAACGCTAACTTCAGAGGAAAGAAAGAACTCTTATTCCGAAAATATGTGGCAGGAAGGAAAAGTTTATAATGGGTGATGCATGTTGTGTAATAGGAAGAATTAATGCTCCATAAATGTAATACTTTTTTCAAAGTGTGATGCAGAATTTAAAGTGAAATCCTTTGTAAAATATTCAATAAAAGTAAATTAGATTTTTAGAATATGTGAATACACATACTCTTAAAGGTATTAATTTTTTCAGCTTTTTTTTTTTGTTGTTGTTGTTTATCAAAGCAATGAAATTCAGAGTTCAGAATAACTTTATTTTCCTTTGAAGATCTCCTAGTTGATATGTTGGGGGTTCTTGCCAGCTACAGCATCACTGTCAAGGAGTTGAAGCTTTTGTTCAGCATGCTTCGAGGGGAAAATGGAATCTGGGTAAGCTGTTATCAGATAAAGCATTAAGTGTCATTCCATTAGAGCCTGAAGTTAACATAAACTGTCTCCTGGGACATATAAACTTGAATTTGTTTACTCATATTGACTGAACATATGTTCAAGAAGTTTTTTTGCTAACTACTTTAAAGTTAATTTGCTCTGTTGTTTGAAAACTATCCACTTTCCATTGTAGCCTAGAGAGTGCAAAAATGGTTGTATTGACTTCTGTGCAATTTTCTTTTTTTCACAGCCAAGACATGCAGTTAAATTATTATCAGTCCTTAATCAGATGCCACAGAGACATGGGCCTGATACCTTTTTCAACTTCCCAGGCTGTAGTGCTGCAGTAAGTTTTCAATCAAAATTCTACAATTTCAGGAACAAATAAGTAGCTAGCTCCTCATTTGCATTTTCCTTCATTTGGTTTCAGAAATTCTTGAAAAGGAAATGAGAGGGAAAATACATGTTTGAGTAGTGTAGACATTGCCTTCCACAGACTTACATGGTAGCTGTGTTGAAAAGTTGCACTTGTGAGGATGGAATATCAAGCAGCAGATTTTAGTCTGGGGAAGTTAATGTGAAAGAGAAACCTGAAAATTCCAAAGAACAGCGTTATTTTATTAGAATGATGCAATCAATATTATAAAAAGAAGAGAGCTGAGAAAAATCCAGCAATGAACTTGTCCATATCATCAAAGTTTACAGTGCCTGCTTAGTCATAAATTTTATTGTAAAGTTTTTGTTTTGTCTGAATTCCATCAGCTGTTTCCTTTCCATCAAGGCAGTGGAGATAACTTACAATGGTGAGATCGCATTCCTTTCCAAACCTTCCCAAGTAGATATTCTCTCTCCCATTCACTGCATGTACTTTCAAAAAAAACCCCTAAAATAAATTATTGTATACAGATTTGTAGATTATTGAGAGAGTAAATACATATGGTTAATACTGGGGAATATAAATCTGAGGTACAGTTCCATTCTGGTGTGGAATGGTAGGTATATGCTCAGGTAGAATGTGGAATCTTCTAATAGAAAATAATCCTGAGGTTCCTGTTTTCTCATGCCAGTGCATGAAGGCTGCTCTACCTGCATTTCATCCATCAATGGCACTGATAATTTTCTTTAAGCACAAACTGCCACATCCATTCCGTGTGAACAGACGTGCCAGAGTGGCAGATTTCATCAGAGAAGTAAACTGGCTGATAATCACTATTTTACACCTGGGTTATTTTTTGCTAGATTACATCTTTGATCTTGTTTGATATCCAGCCTTATAAACAGATGTGTCAGCAAAATGCATAGGGCCGATTGTGTAAAGAATTAATTACTAAGTTTTGAAAGGGAAAGTTTCATTATCTCCTGCTAAATTAAAACCACAGTTAACTTGTCTTACAAGTACATGCACCAGCAAGACAGGTGTTGCAGAATATGAATGTCTACAGTGACACATACTGCTTTGACGTTTCTGGGCTTCAGAGGCAAACCCTGATGAAATTTCACTCTTAAATTTAATTTTTTATCAGAGGTTCAAAAAAGGTTTTGCAGGAGAAGAATTTAAAATATTCCTTCCTGTCCAAAGATGTGCATCAATAACAGGAGTTCTTGATTGAAATGCAGAGTCTCTTTCCTTTGATTCTTCCAGTATCTTGTTTCACATACTACTCATGATGAACTGCACACCTGTAAATCAAGAAATATAAGTTTCAAATTTACACTTTATTAGTTCATGTTGGATTACACTATGAAGTTCTGGAGAGGATACGTCCTCTGAAATTGACCATGGGCAGAAATTTATAAAATAACCCAAAAAACAAAGCACTTCATTAGAAGAAAGAGAATGGACAGGACCTAGTTCACTAGCACTGAGTTTGTTTTCAGGTGTGATGCACAATATTGACATGAGACAGAGAAACAGCATAGCTTTTAATCAGCATGATAAATATCAGGGTGGCTCTCTTAAATTAAAGTGCCTGCTCCTTGTATATCCAGGACTTCAGTGACAGTATGAAGGAGCCAGGATTCTACTGAACAAGTCTACAGATATGCTGCTGAGAGCTGCTTCATTTTCCCAGCTGCAGGGCTCTTCCCAGTACTTGTATTACATCTCTGCCAGTCTGTGCTTAGTCACTCCAGTTGGAGGACACCTTGTGCTGGTGGTAGAACTGCTCCCAGGTTCAGTTGTTCCCATTTGTCATCAAGCAGCTCTTCTGCTTCAGGCAGGAAACTGCCTCTCAGGAGGCAGGAGCCATATCCCAAAGGAGTTCCTTGAAATGTTTAGTTTTAGTTTTAACTATGAATCTCTATTTTATGATCTGTTGATTAATTTGATTTTATATTTAAGTTTAGTGATGAGATTAATAATTTTCAAAAGCTGAATTTATAGTTTAATTTCTGCAGAAGTAATTTTTCTTTCTGTTCTCTTAATATTGATCATTCACAAATTGAATTTTATGTCCTGTATTGATAGAATTTATGTAGTTAAAAGTTAAATTATTTTAAAATAGATAGAAAAGTAGTGCATTAATTCAAAAGCACTATTTAAATGGTTTTTTTCTATATTTCATATTTGAAAGTTAAAGCAGATCTACAGATCTAGAGTGACACAGGATTTTAGAAAGGCATTACTTTTAACAGTATTTCTCAAAAAACTAATTTTTTTCTTTTTTTCTTCCTTTCTTTCCAGGCAATTGCATTGCCTCCTATTGCTAAGTGGCCTTATCAAAATGGGTTTACTCTTAATACCTGGTTTCGTATGGATCCACTAAACAATATCAATGTAGATAAGGATAAACCCTATCTCTATTGGTAAGTAGCTTATAATGCAGCAGTTATGGTTTGTTCTTTCTTCCTAACAACAGTTAATCTTTCTCCCTCTTTTTAGTCCCTGACATGCTTTCTCCCCACCCCTGCCAAATATCTGAAGATTTTAATGGCTGCTCACTGTATACAAACTCTTAGAAAACCATCTGTCCTTTTCACTTTGCAATTCAGAAATCCATGGATTCAAGACATGTGCATTGTAGATAAACCATAAAATCTAGTGTTGTGGTTTCTTTAGGAATTCTAAAATATTTCTTAGAGCTTTAAATGGAGAATGTTATCATATTTTCTCTTTGGTGGTAAAGATTCTCAGCTGATGTCAGTACTACAAAATAGATCTGTTAAACTCAATGCACAATTTGCACATTAGCTAAAGGTAATAGAAAGTAGATCTATGAATATAAAAATGGCTTACTGATGACAGGTTCCCCAAAAATATGAAAATTTAATGTGAATGTAATGTGTATAAAAGAAACTGAATATACTGATCTCAGAAGGAAATCACAAAATCACAGAATATGTCGAGTTGGAAGGGACCCATCAGGATCATTGAGTCCAGCTCAGCCCTGCACAGGACCATCCCCATCACATCATGGGCCTGAGACCTTGTTGTGCAACCTTGTTGCACTTGGTCAGGCTTGGTGCTGTGACCACTTCCCTGGGGAGCCTGTTGCCCCCCTGGGTGATGAACCTTTTCCTAATATCCAACATAAACCTTCCCCAACACAACTTCAGGCCATTCCCTTGGGTGCTGTCACTGTCACCAGAGAGTTTAGATCAGTTCCTGCCCCCCTCTTCCCCTCACAAGGAAGTTGTAACTGCAGTGAGCTCTCCCCTCAGTCTCCTGCAGGCTGAACAGACCAAGTGCCCTCAGCCACTCCTCATATGGCTTCCCCTCCAGGACCTTCACCATTCTCATGGCCCTCCAATCGTTTAATGTCTTTCTAATATTGTGGCGCCTAAAACTGCCCCCAGCACTCAAGGGGAGGCTGCCCCAGCTCAGAGCAGAGCGGGACAATCACCTCCCTTACCCAGCTGGCGATGCTGTGCCTGATGCCCCCCAGGACACGCTTGGACCTCCTGGCTGCCAGGGCACTGCTGACACAGATCTGACTTGCAACCAACCAGGACCCCCAGATCCCTTTCCATGGCACTGCTTTCCACCTCATTCCCCAGTCTGTTTGTCTGTCCAGGATTTCCTCACCCCAGGTGCAGAATCCAGCACTTGCCCTTCTTGAACTTCATATGCTTGGTGATTGCCCAGTCCTCTTACTTGTCAGTCTCTCTCTGCAGGGCTTCCTTGTCTTCAAATGGTTCAAGAGCTCCTCCCAGTTTTCTACCATCTGCAAACTTGCTTTTATCCCTTTCAGTCCTGCATCCAAGTCATTTACGAAAATGTTGAAAAATACAGGGCGTAAGATGTAGCCCTGCAGACTTAACCATGACAGGAGCAATGCAAATTATTATTATTTTTATATAGTAGACTAAGTCAAGCTCTAATTAATAATTTACAATAGGAAAAATATTCATATAAACTTTACACTGTTTTCAGACTTGCCCACATTAAAGCTTGTGTCACACACAACCACCACCAGGAGAAAGATACCAAAGCAAATTCTATTCTCTCTCAATGTGCTTTTTGGTCATGTAATATCTTTTTCAGTTTAACAAGGTGAAAAAGTGTCATATAAATAACTCAAGTCTTTAAGTGAGTGCAGTGCCTTTGTGGTGTGAGACAGCAGTTACATCAGCTCAGCCATGATGTGAAAACTGATTCTTAAAAATGGAGAAGGAAAGCAAAGAAATGCTTTTACATTTGCCAGATGTGAGGGAAATTTGCTGCTGTTCTGTTATTAGGGACATGCTAAACTCTGCTTCAAGAACTGTAAGCCAGTTTGTTTTTTTCTAAAAAAAGTAATTTCAAATATCTCTAAGGATGATGTTGGGCAGCTGCTGACAGTCTATTAACACTTGTGTATTGGAACAGTATTGTAGCTATCTTACCAATTATAAACTGAATGTGACAATCCTGGAAGAAAATTAGAAGTCTGACATTTGCATGAACAATAAACAAAAACAAGGCTGAGCAGTAAAATTCAAAGGGTAAGGTTTGGAATTCTGTAGCAGAAATTTTAGTATAAGCCAACCAACATCATATACCTAGCAGTGGATAATGGGTGCCATGCTTACTGAACGAGTAAGAAAGCAGGAATGTTACAGCAGGATGTTAAGGATTGTTGTAAGTTACCGGCTGACCATAAAATCCATTTTCATTCCTCTAGCTGAAAGAGCTAATGTGATCCTTATAAGGATAGTCTGAACAAATAGAGATGATAATAAAGGTGATGTGATCCTTTCCTGAAATCTTTGCAAAAGCATTACTGGAATGTAATTTACAGTTAAGACTTGCTACTTCTTTTAAGAGACCATAGGAAAAACTGGTACTATTTGGAAAACACTTGGGAATGAACTGTCCCTTGGAAAATACATTTTATAGTGAACAATTTTTTTTTAATTTGAGATCCAGTGGGTAGACTCCAAAATAAGAAAATTCAGACTTTTAGATACACAGTACTATGGTTACTATCACAATTGTAAGACATAGTAACGTAATAATAATAGTAATAATAATAATAATCCTTATCATACTTTAGAAGATTGCCGGAAATGTTTCTTTAAAAAAAAGGTGTAGATTCTTTGTCATAAAGACCCTGCAAATTTAGATATTTAGGGCTAACCTTAAGCATGGTCAACTGGGAATTGTCTATCCCCTAAATCACTTTACGTGTTCCTGCTAAAAAAAGGGATGGGTGACATAATTATTAAGTAAGGCCTGGAATTACATATGACCAATCCAGATGCTAAGATTGATTTCTTGAGGTTGGGTTTTTTTTTCATGGTTGTTTTTTTGTTTTTTTTTTTTTTTTTAATAATGTTTTAAGAGGTGTTTTCTTTCAGATTATGTATCAGGTTCTGTAAAGAATTAGAAGGTGAACTGAGGCTGGTATGTCATAATTATTTTTTGTCCATAAAAAGTCCAAGTGCTTCCACAAGCATTAAAAGGAAGAATGGTTAAAACTTCTAAAAGTGTGTTATACATTTTAGTTTTGCAGATGTAGAGACAGGGAGGAAAAAAAAAACCCAAAACCATCAAAAAATCAAGCTATCTAGTATTCTCAGACCTTCTCTAGGGCTTATGATAATAGAGATAATGCAGAATAGTTGCAAAAGCCTATAGAGGAATTCCAAAGTTAGTAAAAAGCAAATTTCACACACACCTTTCAGGCAAGAATGAATTAATATCTTCTCAATATCAGTACTATGATCATATGTTAAATTACTCATAAATCTTAAGCTAAAGAAACTGGAATCCCTAAACAGTTCCACTGGAGGAAGGAAGAATGCTCTCTTGCTATGGAAGTGTAATAACATTCAGTAGCTGCTTTGACAAACTGGCTGAAATGAAACAAAATTGTAAAGGTTGTATGAACAAACTGTAGTAAAATTGTGTTCCTGCTGCTATGGGGGGTCATTCAAGCCTCATAAAACCATATGGATGTTGATGGTACTGCTCTTGTTGTCTCCATGCATTTCATCTTGGATGTGGCAAGTTCTGCACATGTAGGTAATTGGTAAGAGAACTTCTTTGGAGTATCCTATAGACCAGTCCTAGCCTACATTACTTTTGGCAAGAAAGAAAATGTCAAGATTAATATTATATAGTATAATGTTGAGGTAAACAGAACACATTTAAGTACTCAGTATCTTAACTACTCTTGTATTATAAATCTAATTAATTTGGAGGAAAAAAAGTTCATGTTTATAAAATCATTTATTCTATTCCAAGGCAAAGAGCTCTGCTAAGAAATGAGCAGCTTTTTCATTATTTCATTGCTTTCTCATGTTTGTGTGCTGAACTCCAGGAGGTTATACACATAAGGACAACTCAGTCTTAAAAATTTCAGGATCAGTCTAATTTGACCATAATGGAGATAAAATCAGCCCAGTAACCAATAAGGATAGAAAAGGGAGAAAATTTGAAAGATGTAGACATTTCTTCAAGAGATATTCTTTATTTCAAAACGCTTTCTAGCTCTTGTTCAAAGTATTAGGAAGCATTTTATACAATGGTGATAATATTTTATCATGTAAAAACGTTGATATTTACAATGGTTGGCTGTTGGTAATTTAAAAGCAGCGATTATATTTGACATCTCTAATCAAATAATACAACACTATTTATCAGAATGTAGTGAATTTCTGTATTGTTTATTATCCTAAAGAATGGTATTCTATTAAAAGAAACCATTTTAGACCATTTTAGAGATCACTTACATTGCTGAGAAACATATTTGCATTGTAAGAGTTGTAGTTACCTGCTGTAAAGTTCTTTGAATGGCATAAGGCCCTAAGGAGATAAATCAAAGTCTCAAACTATCTCACAACACATTCAGTTCCTCTTATTGTGAAAGCTGTATTTTAAGCTTTTTACCCTCCATTTTATTGCACTAAATTCAGTGCTGTGGTGGTGCAGGTTGTGTGTATGGGTAATGCAGATTTATGTGTGTATGAGTGATATTCTTCCATGAGGCTGTTCACTGCTCCTTTTGTTGAGGGGTAGAGATGCCTATGGTGTCATTGTGGAAGCTGGATCATTGGCATCATCCAGGTTAAAAATAGTCTTCAAAAGATGCAAAGGAATAGCAGTGTTATAAAGTGTTTTCACTGTTGAGGTCAGTGGTAATGGACAGCATGTAGTAATTCTCTTCATTCTTGGGTTATATCTTAGGTTTATTTAGAGAAGACATTTTTCATTTATTAAAGAAGCACTTTTTTTTTCTTTTCTGCAAAGAGAGTTCTGTGAAAGCTCTTATTAGAGACAGTGGCAGGGAATAATGCCCTATTTCAGCACAGCAGCTTGAGGACAGAAAAAACTGTGTACAATGTAGAGAAGTAGATGAATGAATGAGGAAGACAGAGCCTGAATTTGGGAAAAAAAAATATATATACTATATATACTTCAAGACTGGAAGTAGGAACTTTTGTGCAAGGATTCATTAGGGTGCAGAAAAATAATCTATAGGTGTTATTATACCTGTTCTGTTCACTCTGTTTTTAAAGTTAAATAAAAATATCCTAATTCATGACAACAAATTCTAGAATTTGAGAATTTGAATGTCTCTTTTTTACCTCCTTTACAAATGTCCTCATAGGCGATGAGTGTCTAAGCCCTGATCACCTTAGGGTATAAACACAACACCTATCTTGTTAAGAGTTTATTTTTTTCATAAGATCATGGTTTATCAACTATATTTTTGACAATGAGCAAAGAGAACAATCTGTTTCTGTCCTTAAATAATGCACACATATTGATTTAACTGTACATTTCTGAAGATGGAATAAGTTCCACAAATATGAAAATTTTTCTGTGTTAAAATCAAGATTGTATATATATAGTAGGGTAGACTAAAAATATACTATTTCAGCATCTATTAAGGAAGATGAAGTTTGAACTTAGTGTTTGCATATACCTTTAATTTCTTAATATTTCTAGGAAAAAAAGTAAAAGTGTTTGAAGAAAATGTTGCGACAAAGAAACCATTTAAAACTATTATTGCACTAACATAAAATTATTTTAAAAGTTAGCTACATTAAGAGAACGAGAAAGTATCAATTAGTTAGCTATGGGACTTTGTACAAATACTCAAAACTAGTATTTTTTTTTTTCTTATATTTTCAAAGCTTCATTTTAGAATTCATAGATGAAATTCACCATCTAGACCTTGTATTTCGGCCATTGGTTATTTGTTAAAGAAAAGTCTAGAAGTTGTATACAGTGTGCTCCATATTATTGATAGCAAACTGCTCTTCATTTTACTTAGTTTTTCAGAAGTGATTAAGCTGCCTAGCTGTAGATATGGACTTGCCTTTTTTAAATTGTTCAGTGAATGTCATTCATGAGCTTTTACCAGTTACCTTTGCAAAGTGTTTTTTTAAGAAGTCCAGAAATGTTCTTTAAAATGCTTTTGTTTTCAAATAGGAAGCATATGAGCTTTCTGCATTATTTGTCTTTATGATATTTGTCACAAGAAAGCTTGGAAATCCTTGTTAAACTTACTTTCTTTAAATTGCAGTCCTTTATCCATTTGACAAGTGAAAATAAATCCACAACTTAAATGATTAAAACTTCATATATCATTAGCATAATGTATTCATGTCTTGAAAAAGAATTCTTGTGCATGATAATTATTTTGAAACCAAATTTATATGTCATACTTGCTGCATTGTTCTCTGAACCCCCCAAAACTGCAAGTCATCTCACAATTGTTCTGTAATGGATATTTCTTCACAATTTTAATCAGATGTGTTATTTTAAGTGGTGCTTAATTAAGAAACTGAGGGTGAAACGTGATAGACATAATATTTAACATCTTGTATTCTAGGGAAAAAAAAAAAACCTGATTTTTAAAATGTTGCCTAGAATCAATTAAGTGCTGAAGGTGAGCAGCTCCCCAAAAAGAATGGTGGAAGAAAATTAGATTCACCATTCTGGGTACAATTTTTTTTTTTTTCATGACAGTTTAAAGTAGTATTTGGACCTTTTTATTATAAAATGATTCCCTTTTTCCCAATTTAATTCATAATTCTTTCTTTTCAGTTTCCGCACTAGCAAAGGTGTTGGGTATTCTGCTCATTTTGTTGGCAACTGCTTGATAGTTACATCCTTGAAGTCCAAAGGCAAAGGTTTCCAGCACTGTGTGAAGTACGACTTTCAGCCGCGCAAGGTAAGCCAAGTGTTGTTTAGAGTAAAGAGTAACCCTGAAGATGTGACAATGATTGGGAGCAGGGCTAAAATCCCTTCAGTGCTATGGTGTTAATCGTAGTTCCTTGTTTATAAGTAACTGCTCTAGTGTTCATGCAAAGTTACAGTTCAGAATTAATAAAAGAGAAATGTAATCATTTATAGTGTAACACTTCTTCTATAAAGTCAGCATGTTTTTCAAAGCTACTGCTTAATTGGCTTCAGATAGAGAAGAATTGTGAGTATTTGTAAAATGGCTACATTTAATTACTTAAATATCATCATTCTGTTTCTGAAAATTCTGTACTTGGTAACTGTTGCCAAGGTCTTGAAAAATTTTGCTGGCAGTGCTAGAGTTTCATTATCTGATGCTGTATGATATAATGCTCTGAACTTTCTTCTGTTTCAGTGCTGTTTTAGGATTTCTCATTTTTCATAGTAAATCTTGATTACATCTCTAGATCATTTTAGTGTTTATTTCTACTCTATGCCTAGTATCCTAGGGGAACAATGATTTTGTGGCCTTCAGTGTTGCAGTTAGTTGACTGAAGCATTGACTTTTCTGTACAGCAAGCATTTCTTGTTTGTCACTGATATCAGTCTTGTGTCTATTTTGCTATGAAGCCCATTTCTTTTTTTATGGGTTTAGAATTTGTATATTGAATTTCAGTGCTTGAAGTTTTTTTTTTTGGGGAAACCAATCTCTTAGGGAGGGAATGCCATTGTTCACACATCAACTTAATGTTCCACTATTTCTCTTGGTGTGTATTTGTGGTTCAAAATCACCAATTCTAATTTTTTCATGTAGCTTTGAGATCACTTGTGGTTTTCTTAAAACAAAGTAATGTCTTTTTCTAGCATATCACTTGGGGTTGTATAAAGCCTTATATACACGTATCTGCTGAGTATTATTGGAGTGAATCAATTCTGTTTTTCACGTTTTTCCAATTTTATAGCCAGAAAAGTATTTTGATGACAGTTCAATTTTCATTTGAAGTATCATCCGAATCTAGTAACAAATGTAATTGTTAACTTTTGTATTATGTTATTGTTAATCACTTCTTAGAATCTAGCTGATCTTTACTTGTTGATGAGGAAGTAGTCTTTCATATTTTAGCCAGATATGCTTTTGATAATTTTTAATATGAATGACTAGTTTTCTTTGTGCCAACTCTGGAAAATTTTAGCTTTTGCTGTTGCGACTCAAAATAACTAATTCTGAAATATTAGTACCTGCATATCTCATTATAGGAATACGAGTTTTAAATCAAATCTGCTGATCTGCTGAAGTACACAAAAATATAACTCCTATGTTAGTTTTACATATCCCAAAGTTCATGCTTCATACACTTTAGGTCATATGTCAGCTTTAGAAAGTATTTTAAATATTACAGAGTATATTTTCGAGTTGTTTAATATATATTTTTCCGTCCTTAACTTGTGTTCACATGCATGTGTTAAAGTACGTAATGCATAGTGGAGGAAATAAAACCTGTCAAATATAATTCCTGGCCCTAACAAGAAGAATTTTATCCTGTTTAACATGCAAATTTATTGTCTTTATGTTGTTTATGACATTGGTTTCACTGTACAAGATTTGAATGTGTAGATATATGTTATAAAATGTATACTTATTTATAAAGTAGCTAACTGTCCTAATGTTAACTTGAGAAGTTAACATTAGGACATGTGATTTTTTGCCATCAGATGTACCATTCCCTAGACATTTGCTTAAAGACACAGGCATTTCAGCAATAGATTTTGTCAGAATCATCATCCTCAATAAACTTCTAAATAATGTGCTTTGAGGGTTTTAAAAATTTTTGGTGCATCACAGTAATGTCATAAATCCAAGTCATCTGGTCAAAAGCTTTATGTAGGCAGATCAGAGTTGCTCTGTTCATATGAAGATCTTCCTGCTATGTCATATGACACCAGTCACAGTATAATATGTAATGTTAATTTATAACTTTAGGTCTCAATTTGTATATTTTATAATATTGTAAAAGCAAGCATTTATAAAAATATATAGAGAAATTTGGTTATCATATCCTGAAATAGAAAATGTGGGTGTGGTATAATAGCCCGACATCTCAACAGAGCTAAACTAGCTTTGGCAATGTTATGTTTAATATGTCTATACTGCTTTTTTGGGACTCCAAGTTGATATTTTTGTGTAAGTAA
>WBNO01014896.1:2107-15396 GCA_013400575.1 Peucedramus taeniatus
GGGGGGGGGGGGGGGGGGGGGGAGAGAAAGGCCTAAAAACCCAAACCAGAAATGTACAAAATGAAACCAAACCATACAATTCCTACATCATTTTGAGCATCTGGATTCAGGTTTCCTGATGGGACATTGAAGAACCATTCAAAATTCCAAACTTCTTATCAGAGGGCAGATGCCATTGCTCTGGCTCAGCTCACAGAGGCAGGTGGGATGACCAGAATATTTTCAGCAGCTTTCTCAATCCATTTCCACTAACCAAACTAGTGCCTGGGTGGAGTTTCAGAAAGTCTCTTCATCTTGGCTACTGCCTGGTCAACTTGTGCTTTATGACAGTTTTGTGGTACCCTCCTCTCCACTGCTGAGGTTAATGGAAAGAGTCTAAAGCAACCAACCCTAATGAAATCTTTGTGGGTTTTTTTGAATGGTTATTAATCAAATTTCAAGGTAGACAAAAGTAGAATCAGGCCGAGTAAAACATGCACCATGGCTTCTCCCATTTGCCACTGACAGAAAACAAAAAAGGCAGACATTTTACACCCAGGTTTGCTTGAAAAAGTCGCCCAAAAAGATCTGTAGGTTGGAAATGCACCTTAATTCCCTTTTTCTTTTTTTAATATCTTCTGCCCTCCAGATGGTCTGCTGTGATGACATACACCTGTTCAGCGTCAGCTATTACCCACAGCGACATATGGCAGCTCACATATTGCCTGGGCTGAGGGGATCTGGGATTCAGGTCACCTGGGGTCTGTTTTCAAGTGGTGTGATGGCAGCTGTGGGAAACACGATGACTGACAGAAAATCGCTGCTCGTCTCACCAGACCAGAAAAATGTAGATGTCTTTTAAAAAAGAGCCCAGCAGCTGTATCTTAACTTCACCACGTAGGTGCAGACAACACAGGGATCAGCCTCTCCAGCAGACAGCACAATGGAGGTGCAGTGCTGTCACTTTGCATATTTTTTGGTGGTGGGAGTTGCTGAAGAAGGAGAAAATTCGGCTGTTATGGTAACAAGTCTTGAAGGGTGCTGGCTCAGGAGGGCTGAACTGCCTCACAGCACAATGATACTGTGGACCTCTGCCCACTGCTAGAACAACACCTGAGATGAAGCCTCTGTAGGCACCAAAAGGTGGAAGGGATTTATTTGTTCCTCTGCTACATCTAGTTTGTGTGGGCTGCCACAATACCTAGGATACAACAGAAGGCAGCTTGAGAGAGAAAACATTTGGTGCTCTCTGGAAGCTGGGCTGCTAGCAAGTGGAAGATATAGGAAGGGAAAAAAAGAATTTAAAGAAAGGCATGGTGTTTTTTATCTGCATTTTTTCATTGTTGTTGTTGTTGTTGAAGGAATTTGTCTCTGGAAAAGAGACTGTTTTCGTGATCTTTCCAGGAGAAATAATGGAGGGAACTCATGGGTGCCACTGTGGTTCTGAGATGTTCTGCTAAATATTGTTGAGTTTGAGCTTTAGATAGGTTTCTAGTGAGTAGCTGAATTTCTTGGAACTTGTCCAAATCAAACAGAAAATGAGAGCTTTTTAGAGGCCCAGCATACCTCCCACATTTCTCAAAGTGACGAGACATGTCTTTTTCTCCCTTGCTGATGTTTTATTCTGTATTTGCAGTTGAGGAGGGCAACTACATTGCAGCTGAAGAGAAATCTGAAACAGAGCAAATTACTTTTGTAAAACCTTATTTTGAACATCTCTACCTCTGAATCCAGCCAGTGACTACATTTAATGAACTGTGGAGGAAATGCTTTGAAGTTTGAATAGAGGAGGTCTGATTTTTTTTTCTGTCTTCTAATTTTCAGTGCCTCTTCAGTGTTCCAGATTGAGTTTAGCCCTCATACAATAGGACTAACATGGCTGTGGAACACTTTTTTTTTTTAGCTCTGGTTATGGTGGACAAGATCTTTCTACTAGTACAGCAACAAGATTTGAAAACCTCTGAGAAGAACTGTCATCCATGCTTCAGGTTTAATAAGACATTTCCACATCTACCACAGTTTAATATAGAAGTTATTGTAAAGAGAGCAATAGAATTATTCAAAGACAGTAATTTGCAACAGGGCCTTCCTTTTTTTGGGAAGTCTATGTGTCATAAATCCTAAATTCTTTGGGCTTTCTCCTACTATTTCCTACCTAAGGAAAATAGTTTAACGGCCAACAGTTCAGACAAATTTTGTAGATATTTTTCAAGTGATAACCCCTCAATGGAGTGAGGACTAAGAATAGTAACACAAAACTAATCAATATTCTCAATAAAAAAAAGTTCATTCTAAATGGCAAATGATTTGTCCTTTTCAGTGATCATTTTCATAACTTGTAGCTCTCACAGAAAAACATCACCTTGCTGGTCCCAGTAATGCAAAGGTTTCAACAGCAAGCTCCCACATGGTCTCCTCATTTCCATGGTTTTTATTTTTACAGATGAATGGTTCTGAAATGAGAAAAACAATGAGGATGGCAGAGGGGGAAAAAAAGAAGTTTTGAAAATTTATTCTGAAAAATGTCATTTACCTCCCTTAGAAAGCATGAAATACTTAAACATTGGTTCTGCAACATCACAGACAGCTTCCTCTTCCTATTAGTTTCATGTGAGATTGTGTTGCTTGCTCTATTCAAACTAAACCCATTGAAATTTGTGGAATTATTGATGTTTACCTGCAGTATGAATAGCAAAATATGGGTCCAAAGATGAGAAAAATGAAGGTCATTTCCTGACAGAAAATGAATGTATGTTCATTTTAATGTACTATTTTCTAACTATCCAGCTATTCCACCTTTTGATGGTGCTGAAAGAATGAAATCAAAGTGGGGAAAGAAAACAATGGAACACCTTCTTAGCACCAGGCAACTGAGTGATTTTGGTTCTGGGTCATCCATTCAGGATCTTGAGGAGCACAGATGTTTTATTTTCCATTGCTGGACAATAACCATGTGGTGAACGTCAATCGCTCCATGTTTATGAAATGGTATCTGGGTTTAATTTCTGCTGTCTGTCAATTGGAGCCTTTGATCTTGGCCTGGAATTATTTTTTCCACTTCACTCTAAGTGACTAGAGGCTACTGCTGTCACTGACTCTTCAATTCCTGATTTCACTTTGCCAAGATGTAAAAGATTTATTTACAGGAATTCTTCCAAATATGATCCTTAACTGTGTTTTCTTTTTTTTTTTTCTTTTACCCTCAAGGTATTTTGTAGTGAGTTGTTGTAGGATTAACCTGAAGTAAAATACTCAGCACAAGGCAGAACGAAACAGAGTCTATGTGAGCAAACAGATGTATTTAAGCAAAAAAGTTCAGTTTTAATAACTAATTGCAGCTGGGATTTTAATATACTCTTCTTTTTTGAATCAAACTGAAATTCTTGGTGATATGTGTTAAAAATTATGGTTTAAATTTCTGATGATCAAGTTACAGAGGTTGAAGTAATGGATACCAGACTCTGCATCAATGCAGTTATAAATATGGATGAAATGAATGTACATTACACACTGTTATAAATCTGCATGTTCAAGGAAAAGCATAAATCTCCATCACCTTTTCCTCCTTGGGATATGAAAGATATTGCTATTTTTACAGTGTTTTCGATGAAATTACAAGGTGGGGTAATTTGCTTTTTCTGAGAGATTTCTGCATTTTTACAGGCACTCGAGTAGCATTTTATTTACAATGGCAAATCATTTAAACACACAAAGTACTGTGCACTGGGAGGAGCCACGTGACCTTCCAGACACGAAGACAAGCAGGATGATGGTGCATTCAGAGACATTTATAAGTATCTGTGACATTTGTAGAGGTTTCTGCCCCTGCAGACATTTGCCAGGTGTGGCATCACCACGTCCCTTCCCACTGCTTCCTTTCAGTGCTTGTCAGAGTGCAGCCAAACAGTGGCAAATAAGAGGATGTGGTGAAGGCTTATGGTTAGAGGGACAGGACTGATTCTAATCTCTGACAAACCACTTGCTCCTCGATGTGTTCTGCTGGGGAAAGCCAAGAGCTTCTTTTTTTTTTTTTTTTTTTTTTTTGTTTGGTTTGGTACAGCCACAGAGACTTCAATGAAACTGTCGAGTTCAAATGCTTTATCTGTGATCTTCAGCTGGTTTCTGATGCATTAGGAGATAGAGATATGGGGTTTCTCCTGCAAGGCAGAGCTCTCAGCCCTCATCCAGAAGGAATCTGCCACCCTTTCCTGCAGGCATTGAAGCAGCTCTTCTGTGGAGCACACATGGAGAATCTCCAGTCTCCCTGCTCTCTGTGGGGATGGCTCCTTGTCCTCATCCTGGTCTGCTGCCAGAGGCCAGAGGAATGATTTCCTCAGGAGTGGCCCCAGGAGCAGCATTTCCCTGCTCTGTGTACAGCCAGCCCTTATCATGGTCTGCTTTTCAGTCCTCATGAGTGGAGTCTAAATTCTCTGAGACACTCCAGGGAAGGGGCTAACAGGCTGTTTCCATAATATGTCCTAGCTTTTGGATGACCTACTAGTCAATGAGAGAGACAGCAATCTAGGATAATTGGAAACATCGTGGGGATGGGGAGAAAGGAGATGGTTTTGTTTTCTTTGTGAGTGATTTTGATCCTTCAACACAAACAGGACTGCTTAAAGATAACAAGAACTCTCTCTGGTCAGCAGATTCTGTGGAGAGCAATTAAGGAGCTTTTCTGATGCCTGGAGGCTATCATGAAGCTCTCTTTCTCAACAGAGATGTATAAAATCATGCTCCAGCCGTGAAAGCAAGAACTGGCTAAAATCTGACCATGAGCTTGAGCCAAACTCTCTAATATCCTAGGAGACACTGAGATCAGACTGTTGCCAGGAAAATACCCATCCATTTAATGACATAAATATTAATGGTGAACCCAGTTCAAAGCTACATTGAAAAGTTCCTTTGCTTTATATGTTCAGTGGGGCTTTTTTTTATGTTATTTTAGCTCCATTTCACATGTGTCAGGAAGTTTTTCACACTGAGATTGATGCTAATTGAATGAAATTTTGCCTAAACTTCGATTTCTCATTGATAAACTTTCCTTCTGCTATTTGGTGCTTTAGAAAAGTGAAGCTGCTGAGCTGAGGAGCACCACATTTTCAAATACCTGGCCATGTGAGTTTTGAAGCTCAATGATCCTCTCCATTCAGACTTCTCTGAGTGCAGGAATACCCCAGCTTTCCTGGGAGCCTGAGCTGATGTAGCAGAGATCTGGATTATGTTAATATCTCTTGGGAATTAGCAATACCCACTGAAGTCAGTGGACAGGTGAAGTTAACCAGACACTCAACCTTTTATCCTGTAATTCCAGGAATCAGACACCACGAACCCAGTGGGTACATTGCAAAATAAACAAATAAAACCCAAGAAATACAATAGTATGCCATTTTTACACTGGAAAACCTCTGACTTGGCCACACCTTCATCTCCTGTGCCCTCTCCACTCACCAGGCTCAAGAATGGCCCACAGCCAGAGGAAACACCAAGACTCAGAGTAAAGAGAGTCCACCAAGATGAGAGTCATGCCCAGTGGTTTGTCCTGGCACCAGCAGCGAACAGAAAGCTGCAAAGTGCTCCTGGAAGCTGATGGACACAGGGCTGGACCTGCTCTGTCCTGAGCCTGGGGACAGCTAGAGCAAGGAGCCAGAGAGCAGCAGATCATTGTGTCCCACCCCTGCCTACAGCTCTGCCTGCTGGACATGCTGGGGCCCTTCAAAACCCATCTCTATGCTGTTTATACACAACTTTTCTTCTCCATGGAGATCCAAACTTCCCATGTCTCCTGGAGCTCCTTTGAGACCAGGGTTTGGCCTCCTTGTCATTCCCCATGTTTACTTGCCAAGAGCTTTGCATTCTCCCTTCCCCTACACTGAAATCTGCAGCCTCTCTCACACATCCCTGTCCCTAATTAATGCTTCCTTTTTTCCTGAGGCTTTTCCCCCCACCTCCCAGCCCTCATTGAATCAGTGGGCAACATTGCATTTATTCCTGCAGGACTGGGTCAGCCCTCAGGCCGTGGGCTGAGCCTCCTGCTGCAGTGAGCAGTCACCTGGCAGCCTTCCTTGGTCTTCTCCAGCCACCACAGGCTTGCCCCTGTGGTTTGAGTGGCTTTTTGGGGACTGCCAGCCCTCAGTGCCCAGCCACAATAGCGACTGCCTGAAACCCAGCTCAGAGATTCAGCCCAGGGTATTAAGGGAGGTCAGTGGAGGGTGTGTGTGCCAGATCAACCAGCACACAAAAAAAAGTCAGTTTTTTTCAGTCCCAGCTCTGGCAGTTCTAGTGGCCTCCTCCTGCTTTACACCAGAGCAAAACAGGGGCTCGGAGCACAAATTTCAGCTTGAGTTTTCCTCTGCTGAAAATGGGGTAACCCAATCCTTCAGCGAAGCTTTTCACACCACTGCTGTGAGAAAACAATAGCATGACTGAAGTCTGAAGGCCAGCACCCCTCTGGAAACCCAAACTATCCATTAAGACAGATAGAACTGGGCTTTTTGAGCTCTCTGGCTGCCCCAGGTGTTTCCAGGCTGCCAAAGCTGGATGCAGCAGCTGGTTTGCCATCCAAAGCCACCATCCCATGATTTTGAGGAGCAAGAGGAGGGGGCTGGCAGCACCATATCCAAGCCCCTCAGGAGCCACCCCAAACTCAGCTCCTCCTGAGCATGGCAAGATGCTTCAGGTAAGAGGTCTGCTTGACAGCATTGCTCCCAAAAAGAGCAATTGCAGGGCTCAGCCTATGTGAGCCAGCAGTTAAATGTGCAGCTCACACAGTCATAGACATGCAGGGGTGTGGAACCAGGCCTTAGAGGAGATCTGGTACTATGCAGTACCTGGATTTTCAGGTGTCTCCACTCTGAGAGGCAGAGCACTCAGAATGTTTGATTCTGGGAGAAGCATCAGCTTTGGTTGCTGACAGAAGGGGTTTTTTTTGCTGCATTACTTCGCTCGATTTAAGATGCTGTGGTAAATTGTGGCCACAGGAAGATGAAACCTTCCCAAGGTGTGTCTCTATCAGGTACCAGCAGCACAGGCAACATCTGTGCCACTTCTCCACGGGATGACTCACACAGCTGAAACACAAAGCAGCAGATGTCCCTGACATGGATGTCAGAGTCAGGTTGGGTGTCTGACTAGTCTTTGGACAAGCAGACTTTTTTCAAATTAGTACAGAGTCAGCCACCAGCCATAAAGAGGATTTTCATCACTTTTATTGTTCTTCTGATGGGTTTCTTGAAAGCAAGTTAGCTTTCCACTCCCTGAGAATTATTGCAAAACACTATGGCTATGCTGAAAAAAGCTGCACCAAAAAAAAATTTAGTTGTATATTTTGAGCTGTTTTCTTGGGAAGATGGTGAACATTTTCAGTGAAAGGCCTGTGATCAGTCCTCAGTTTTGTTGACAAGTTCTTCTGGGTCCCCACCAAATAAAGTCAGGAGGGTACACATGACTTTTAACATCCATACACTTTGTGACACAGCAGGGAGAAGACAGGTGGCCTGGTACATGGTGATGCTCTACATGTGGCCACCTTGCCAGGGGTCTGAGATCAGTTTTTCAATGCTTCTTCTTGCTCCTCAAGTCTATTTCTTCAACACAAGCTATAATCACACAACACCAAACATGTTTTATGATGTGCCCAGCAGGACAGTTTGCTTCTTTCAGCTCTTGAAAATGCCTTCATCAGACAAGCATGGTTTTTCACCAGACCCTGAGAAGTTCTCCCATTCCTTGCAGAGGCTGCCTCAGCTCTGACTGCATGGCCTCAGATTTTTGCCACATACCAGAAGGGCAGGAGGAGACACTGCTGACCTTTCTGCAGAGGGGCTGGCCAGTGAGATCCCCAAAAATACAGATGAATTTCTCCCCAGCCCTGCCCCTCCAGCCATCCCATCCTTCCCTGTCATGGGAAGGATGACAAGGATGATTTTCTGTCTACAAGCCAGAAAATTCTGAGCTAGCAGGCACTGCACCAGAAGCTGGGGCATGGCATGTTATCCATCCCAGCTATCTGCTTGGAGGAATTCAGGTCCATGGAGTCACAATCTAGTTCATTGTCTGCTGCTGGAGCATGGAGGAATTCTGGCAAACCCCCATGGAGATAGAAGGTTTTAAAATCCAATGGCCCAGAAAAAGTTCAATCCTGTCTTGTTCTGTACATGTTATAATTTTCTCTTCCTGTTTTCTTATTTAATATAAACTGCTCTCTGTGATTTCTTATGTATTAATATATACTATAAAATATGCCTGAGTTAAGGGCTATGGGAGAAATCTTGTAACAACATTGCACAAGTGATAATTTTTTTTCCTTCAGTGTTTAAAAATAGTGAATCTAAATTCTTTATGTCAAGGGATATTTAAGTTGGCTGGAAGGATTAATTTATTTTTATTAGTGTCCCAGAATATTTTGCACTGGAGGGACCCTGTGGTCAACATTTTGATGTTGCCCAACAGCATTTTTGTTTCTCTTCTGGCTGCTTTCAGCCTGCTGCTCTGCAACCAGTCTGAACCCTAAGTTCTGTCTGAGTTGTTGAAATAGGTGCTTACTAATTGAGGTTCCTTTAAAAAAAATTGGCAATTCTGTCACTGCATTGTCTTATTTGTGAAGCCAGGCTTCCACTAAAGAGACATTAACTCACATTCAGCCACCACCCAGCCTCGGCCTGCAAGGTCTAGTGGCCATTTGGGTGGCAAATGACATCAAGCCCTGCTCAGTGGGATGTCCCCATGTCAGGACAGACAGCAAAAAGCAGCTGATTTAGAGGCCTGAATATTTTGGGTACCTGAAGGTTGAGAAAAGTTTTCAGGATGTTATAAGAAAATGTTAACAGCCAGAAACTGGGGGAAAGCCATTTCAGGCTGGATCCCCAGATGCAGTTTGGTGGGTACAAATATAACACATATCACCTCAGTAGTGGGGAGCCACCAAACAGGACAGCTCAACTCAACCCCTTCACTCTTTGCTGTGCTTGGTTCAAGATACCCTATAAAAACTGCTTTGCAGTAGCTCTCTGAATATCTCATTCAGATATCTCAGTCCTCCATCCAGAATATGTCTCAAAATGGAGAAAACACAGTTCCCAGCTTTTCTGTGCCTCAGTTTCTCATCTCTGAGCTGCAAATCTCCGTGGACAGCAGTTTTCCACAGTAATTTTATGCACTGAAAGCAGTGTACAGTTCCAAAGTAGCTGATATGAGTGTACATAATCACCCACACACATTCACATACAGAAAGAGAGAGCTGCTGATAGACAAAAGAGGGGGAGAAATTCACTTCAGTCCCACCTTTTTGTTTCAATAAGAGATAAGTTGAGTGTGCTCCATTCCGTAGCAGTAATAAAACATCTTTTCAGCGTGCCTAACAGGGCATACATTTTTGGACATGAAGTCACAGAGCTCTGTGCCAGCAGCAAGACTGAACCTATCAGAATGTAAAAGCATTGGTGGTGACCCTGGAGAGAAGAGCACTTACCATTGTAAGTGAACCAACAAAGACATTCTGCCCAATAATGTACACAACGAGCAGAAACTGTACCAAACAAAGGGGAAATTTAGATGAGGGTTCCATTCTATGGGCTAAAAATAAAGGCATTAATCAAAGCATACCTGCATAAACGTGCACCCATATGTTCCTCACACATGCAAGGAAAGAAAAGGTTGTCATGAGCACAAGAGACAGGGTTGTTAGGTAACACATTATTGTTTGCATGGGGGGGGGTGTTTATTGTGTCTTTTCAAGTCCTTTACATGGGGCTCTTTTCCACAAAGTGTTCATAGTTCCCACGTGTCTGAAAATAACAGCAGGTCTGGGAGGCTGCAGCTGGATCCTGGAGAGCAGTCAAGACTTCCTGCACTTTAAAAGTGAAGTCTACAGCCTGACACCCAACACCTATTCCTCACTTCTGGTGGGAGGTAGGTGAGGAACAACGGGGTCCTCTGCCAAGTCAGTCGGCCGAGTCCTTCCTCCTGAAATATCCCTCAGCTGCTCTGAATGCTGCAAGAGAACAAACATCACTTAAAAGGCATTTCCATAATCTGACCTCCTGTTGTTTTGCTACCCATGTCATAAACTCAAGTTCATTTCCTCTCCTGGATGCCAGACACTCAGAACAAGATGTTTTTCATCTTCCAGTCAAGGGCTCTCAGGTGACTCCCTGAAGGCCAGCCCCACCACTCCCTGCTTGATAACTGGAAGGTTATGGTCTGCTTCTGTAGGCTCTGCTGCCACTCAGAGGCAGCCACTTCCACCTCCATAAATGACCTGTTGGCTTCATTTGGTGGCCACACATGAGCAAAGAACACGTTGCATCATCTTCTGGTTGTCAGTGAGGGAGAGTGAGGCAGGCAACCAGGGGGAAAATATGCTTGAAAAACCTGGATGCAACCTAACAGGGTAGGGGTGAACCCACAGATGTCATTTTAGGAGGGCTGGCAAAGGTCAGGAATGTGCTGTGACTTTGGCAACAACACAGAAATGGGTGTGTCAGGACATATTTTGTAAATGTTCCCTTCTCCTTGCTCCATCAGTTACCAACAGTCATCAACTCTTTAAGGACCACAGTTGTCCACTGCTAAGGATCCAGGATCTGCAGTCTCCTGGATGGAAGCTGTGTCCTCTGCACCAGTGCTTGATATTTGTTGATATTTCCTGTGTGAAGTTTTCCTTTTGTATTCAGATTTCATTGCCCACGACTAACACACACCACTTGGAGTTAAGCCTCTTTCTAAATTCCTTGCTGTTAATTAAAATTCTGCTAATAAGGACAGAAGTAGCTTGAGTAGTTTGGGGTTAGAAAGTCCATGCTCTCCTGAACCACGAAAACGGAGGAATCTCCTCCATTCTGACTCTGGCCAGAAAAGTCCTTTCAAAGACCATAGAAGGCATTTTAGTGGCTTCTAGTAAGTGCTGACTGTCCAAGTCTAGCATCAATAACAGGAAATAGCAGGAAACAGAAGCACCACGTCAGCACTACCAGCTAACCACATTTTGATAGCACATGCAGGAATAAAGGCCTCATGCTGAATTAGATCACAGAGAACTAAATCTTTACCTTCACCTGATTTTTTCTTTTCTTTTTGGTGTGTTTAACATCATGAGCATCACACTTGGATTCATTTAGACTGATTCATTAGACGGCCCATGACCTTAATAAATTTAAATTACCAGGAAGGGGTAGTTTATCCCAGCATCTTAGTCATAGAAATGACTCATGATATCCACCCACACTAACCTTTGTTTGGGCTCTCCAAGTATGCCAGGGCTTGTCAGCCTTTCACAAATGGAGCTCTTTGATTCCCTCCATGAGAGAAGGACATCAAGGAAGTCTGATTGCAGGAACCAGCTCCCCGTGCAAAGACACAAAACAATACCAGTGACCTTGAGAAGCTGAGGACTTGTTTTCTCCTAGGACGTGATGTGCTGCTGGAGGGAAGTGTCTCACTTGACCTGAAGTGAGGTAAAAGTGTGGGAGGGGGGTATCAGGGCTTTTTTCTCAGAAGGGCCTCTTTTCCTCTGCCTCTCTGTTTATGTGCTTGTCTGTTGCCTCAGATAATTTATTTCAGATAATTACCATTCTCAATAGCCCTGAATGCAGCCTTGTCAAGGGTTTTTCAGGTAGAAGAGTTTTTGCCTCTACATGTTATTCAGTTTCGTGCTTTATCAATAATACCTCAACCCAGCAAGCAGCCAAGCTCTCAGCATAAGTTCTTTTTTCACCTGGGTTGTGGGAGATTATGGGTTTGGACATCTCAGGCTTGACTTCTGAATTTTTGACTCTGGAATTGACCAGTGTCCCCCCAAGACTTCCCAGAATTTTGAAGGCGCTGGAAAAGTTGTAATCTGAGCAGGACTGTTGAAAGACATTCAGTGGGAAAATCTACATCTGAAAATATGCTAATATATTAATATTTTAATGTACCTATTTTTTTTTTCAATTAAGTGATTCATGCTAAAAAGTATTTCTCATCAATTGGAAACAATATTCACTTCCTTTCAAATCAGAAGAAATTAAAATAAATATAATTTGGTTTCCTTGTTTATCTCCTCAGTCAAGGAGGGGGAAGAAGGAGTGGAAGAAAGGAGGAAAAAAATCAACAAAAGTTAACTATTTTCTCTGCAGCTACATTTTGTTCTGAACCAAGAAATATTTTTAAAATGCAAATAATTTCACTAAATATCAGGAAGCCACACAAAATATTCTCATCAAAATGAAAGGCTGACAGTTTGTTCAATAATTTTGACAGACGAGATTTTCTGATATTTGTATGTTACCCTAATCTTAATTTTGGAGATTTTACATGTCTCAAATTAGGACCTTTGTTAGAGATGGTCCAGTTTTTTTGCTTGCACCTGAATCATGGTGTTACAAACTTCACCCTCCCTCGCAGCCTCTGGATGAAAAGCTTTTCCAATTCGAAAATAAGGTCTTTTAGTCCTAGTTGTCATGTAGTTCGTGCTACCCTTGTATATTTCAGAAATCACTTTGCTCGAGACAAAATTACATGCTCGGGACTTCAACACTCATTCTGCCACAGCAGACATTTCTTTTCTCAGAAATGATGGTCTATTTCACTGCCCTGAATATCACACATCCTGACGCACACGGCACAGGCACAAAGCAGCATAACCCAGAATTCCAGGAAGCATCTCCTGAGAGGTGGGGCAGGGATCACAAGGAGCTCCTCAGGAATATTGCACTGTCCCAGCAACCCTGGTTAGCTCTGCAGGCTTTGTTAAGGGACAAAACCTGGTCTGTCTTTTCACCATTACACTGCTGTCAACCCAACAAATTTATTGTCTCTCTGGCCGTGTGTAGAGCTCTCCTGAAAGCTCTGACTTCTGAAATAACAGGAGCACTTTTGTGTCTCAGGTTTCATTTGGAAAGGAAGGAGTAGGGGGAGAGAGAGGAGGAAAGAAAGAAAGAAAGAAAGAAAGAAAGAAAGAAAGAAAGAAAGAAAGAAAGAAAGAAAGAAAGAAAGAAAGAAAGAAAGAAAGAAAGAAAGAAAGAAAGAAAGAAAGAAAGAAAGAAAGAAAGAAAGAAAGAAAGAAAGAAAGAAAGAAAGAAAGAAAGAAAGAAAGAAAGAAAGAAAGAAAGAAAGAAAGAAAGAAAGAAAGAAAGAAAGAAAGAAAGAAAGAAAAGAAAGAAAGAAAACCAAAGAAAAGGAAGGAAAGAAAGAAAAAGAGAGAAGGAAGGAAAGGGAGGCAAGGAAGGAGAGAAAGAAAGGGAGGGATGGAGGGAGGGATGCAGGGAGGGAGGGATGGATGAATGGATGGAGGGGAGGGAAGGAGGGAAGGAGGGAAGGAGGGAAGGAGG
>WBNO01014900.1:0-17675 GCA_013400575.1 Peucedramus taeniatus
ATCACTAATTTACCTATAACAGTGTTTTGTGTCACTGTAAAGAGATATAACAATTAGTAGCATTTATGGAGCTCAAGAACTCAAGCAGTGAATGGGAAAGTTCTAAACTTGAAATTCTAAAATTTGGAAGCACTTGAAAAAAGAAAAAAATATTAGAATTGGTTCAACAACCAGTGCTGCATTACAGGACAGTATCTGACCCAGCTATTCTGGCAATATCAATAAACATGTCTCCCACACCTGATTAACACCTTTAATATCAGAGCTAATATCTTGTGGGGGCTTAGGACTCCTAAAAGCTCAGAGAAGGAAAAACACCTAAGCGCCCATGTGCAGGCTGTGCAAACACAAGCTGTGCTGGGTGAGCAGGAGGCAGCAGGGGAGGGCCTGGCTGCACCCTTGGCTGCTGCCAGGATCTGGCTCCATGGCTGCAGACCAGCACAGTGGAGACTTCAGCCCACTGGCCCCAGCGACACTTTCTTGTGGAACAAAGTCCATCTCCTCTAGCACAGCTTTTTCCCAGGAACTGGCCCATATGGAATAAGATAAATAAATCACAAGTGTTTTGCAAAAGGGAAAAAAAAAGTTTCTGCTGTACATAACTCGGGGGAGCAGATGTTTTTCCATTAGCTCACTGTTCTCTGCTGCACTGGCTCTCTTTGCATTTCTTGTTTGTAGCATGTTCAGTATAAACTATTTTTCCTAGGTTACACTTTAGCATGTTACTGAGACAGCAGGTAGCCCACTCCAGTCCCACTGGGTAGTCCATGGAATAGTACCCTCATGATTTTTCTCTAAATCCTCCTTTAAAATAGCCTTAGGGTCTACCTGGTGAGGTTCACAAGCTGAGCTTAGCAGGCATTTAGCCAAATTTAGATCAAATTACCAGACCTACTTTGCTATGAGTGGCCATATTTGGTAAAGTAGTGGGTTAGTCAAGAAGCTAAATTGTCAGATATAAACTACTAGTAAAGACAAATAAAGTGGACCTTGTAGTTAAAAGTAAAGCTTAAAATAATACAGTAACAGAAGCTAGAATATTAGAACTCTTATTAAAACTGGCTTGTAGCATTCTAAAATGCTCTGTATACATAGAGCATATGGTTATTACTGCCTGAAAATATAATCACACATACTTCAAAAAATCATTCCAGTTACCCAAAGAGCCTAGAACTATTAATGCTATTTCTTTCCAATACTGACATGCTTTGTTTACGGAGTCAAAAGTGGTCTTATAAAAATGCTGAATGAAGGTAGATTTTGGTCATAAATTTTAACGATTTCAAGTATATTTTCTTTAGCCAAACAGCATGACACTATTTTCTAAACAAAAAGGAGGAGTACTGGCATGGCTGTTAGAAGTATTAGCACTAGTAATCTCTAGGATTCCCCTTGCAGCTCTTCCTGAAAAAAGAGGGAGGAGTTAACAAGCTTTACTAGTGCCACCAAAGTTCCTTGCCTCTTCTCAAACTTGAATTCATGCTCTCAGCCATGAAGAACAAAGAGGAGAACAAAGATGAGAAATGAGCATAAGGACTGCATAATGAACACCTCTCCTGGAGCTGCACCACCACAGCATGTGCACTGTAGCACTGTTCCTAAGTACTCCCTGAAATGAGCTGTTTCTCAGACATGGGGCCAAGAATAATGTTTAGGCTCATAAATGTTAAAGTGTTTCGAGATGACTCTTTTTAAGCATCCATTATATTCAAGAGGACTAGGCGGGTTATTGTTAAAAGGGACCAGACAAGCTGTGTTAAAATCTCTGCTGCAGAACACTTGGAAGTAGAATATGCCTGTTAGTATTCCAAGCACGCCTGCTGCAGGGGACATCTAGTCTTTGAGGACAGCACACTACTCTCCCAAAGCTGTGACTACCTGTGCAGAAAACAGGAAGATATGGAAGCCCACTAAGGAAATGTGTAGAGTTCCATGTTGCAGATGACTGCACTCCCAGGTGGTCCTGTAAGAGATGGCTGGACATGAGATTAACAGTGAGAACTCAGTTTTATTTTGATGCTTGAAAGAGAAAAGGACTCTTTCTAGAGACCATAGATCCATCAAGCAGCTTCTTGTTTACAGGAGGATACAAAAAATTAGCTTGCCAAAGATCACTAGGCGTTGCTGCAGGGAAAGGCAAGGTACAGCATCTGTTACATTGCAACACATTTCGATTTAGCAGCTGCACACCCAAAGATGGTGCTTTACTGTCTTCTCTACAAAACTATGCTGGTCACAAATTCAGAAAAGTTACAGATAAAACCACTAAGTGTGTATGCTCTCTTATGAGTGAAATAAGTATCTTTATCACAGCACAAAAGGATTAATTAACTATTTGCACAGGGTTCACAATCTTCCCTTCAGCCACTGTTAAGGGAACACACATATTCTCATAAGCTAATCGTGAAACCCATTAGAGAACAAGGGGTCTCCAGCTTGGAGAGACTGAGGACACTTCTGTACAAGGCAGGAACTCCTTCTGCAGCTGCAGCTGGAGGATGACACACTAAGGATTCTCCTATGTAAGCATCACTGGATAGGTACCAGCCCCTAAGAGTCCCTTTTGCAAGTATATGGCCTGGCCTGGCTGCTGGAAGGCTGTAAGAGCAGCCCCATAAAGCTGTGGGAGAGCTGGTTTTGTGTGCCTCTTCCCAATCTCAAAGTTCTAACTGGACCAGCTGGTTGGTATCATTACCATCATCCCTTTCATGCCCTGGGATATGAGAAGGCATGGCAACTGCAATGGCTCTAATGGCACCCAGACATGACTGCAACCGGGCACTCTCAATCCCTACCCGTGCACAAAGACACGGCCAGCTGTGTCCTGTGAGTGTCTGAGAAGGACAGATGCTTTGTTATAAATTTACTATAGTATGAGGTTAGGAAATTGTAATAACTTTATCTAAGGATTTATGAGTCATGCTAAAAAGGTCAAAGTGTTAATGACAACAAAAACAACAACACACGAGTCATTTCCCAAAGGCGGATTAACATTTTTTCCTTTTGGAGATAGGACACTGAGGTATGAAAAAGTTAGGCAACTTGCCTGGAGTCACAAGATGAGTCACTAATTGAGAAAGGACAAGTCCAAGCTAAACCTGATGAAAATCTACAGCATACTGATGCAGACCTTCCATGAATATCAAGTGACTCCATAGGCAAGCATCAGAATGTTACACTAATTGCCTGTTGCTTTCCACAGCCATTAATTTTGGGGTGAGCTGCAATGTAAAATCACCTGACTACCTCAACTTCCTCTAACCATGCATATCTGTTTCATTTGTTGTCTATGAAATATCTCTGTTTTGGAAGTTACTTCTTCCAAGTATACTTGTTCCTCTCCTTTCCCCTCCTTTAAGATGAGAAAGATCGTAGTAGTGAAGGTCACCTTTGGATTATTCCATTCACTGACCTCAGCGTAAGGCCAACCCACTTCCAAGAAGTCCTCTAATTATTCAGGCACTGCGCCCTTCTCCACAGAGAGTGGAGACTACCCCAAAATACCTGCACCTCTCTTCATCCCTCAGGATACCAGAACCCAGCAGCTTCCACACTACTGTGAGAAGAGAATGGCCAGTACCTCAGCAGGAGCTCATTAAGCTGCATCCATAACAATAACTGACTTCAGTAATGAAATTACAAAGCAGTCACAGTACATGTTTTCAAAATATCAATCCTGAATCGAGTCCAGCTAAAACTAAGCATGAAGCAAAACAAAGGCTTACAAAGTGATGAGAGAAAAGTTACAGCTTATAAAAACAAATTCTAGCTAAAAGAATTAATTAACACTTTTCAGAAAGGCACTCTATTCACACTGAAAAGCAATCAGCAATTCACAGCAAGCACTAGGTCTTTATTGCTTTTGTCTTTTCAGACAGCAGCAAAAATGTAAACTGCCTAGAGCTAGCTGTAGGATGATGGACAACAGACACCTGACTTCTCATCATAATAAACTCCATTTATTTTGCTCCCCATCAGCCCTCTCTGCAGCCTTAAATCAAGAGTATAAACTGAATAAAACACAATCTTGCTGGTGATTTTGAAGGCAACAGCACACCACTGAAATTTACATCCACACAAGTCATTAAGGAGAACACATGTGATTAACTTAAAGGATGATACATTCTGTAAAGTGACTTCTTTTGTTAATATTAATCAAATTGTAGAAAAAACAATGTCATATATTTTGTTCTAGAACTGAAGTCTAATTGGTAGGAAATTACCCACAAAAACAGCTATGAAAATCTTTGCTGAGAAGTAGGGTGAGACTGCCAGGTCTAATGTGAGAACTGTCAATTGCACAGATCAGCGAAATGAGAATTTGAAAGGTTTCCCTGCACAAAGAATAGAAAACTATCAGCATCTTTCCAGGGGACTCTGCTTTTCTTTCTGCATTGCAAATGGTGAGACATCTAATAAGCAATCACAGCACTCAAAGGTAATTTCAAGGGCATAACTGTGGGCCCAGTTATGGAAGAAAAACTGTGTCTCCTAAAAACAAAATTACAGAGTTGGAACTCTATCAGTTCTGAAACGCTGGAATGCAAACAGCAGAATGTGCTGGGTAACTCTGTTCCTCAACAAATGTCCTACATAAAACTCCTCCATGGGTTTGGAGACTGCCTGTGAGTAGAGTCTCTCCTCACTGTTTTCCCCTTATGTGCTCTGTTGCAGCATCTTTGCATTAGTGTCTCAAACTGATACTCAACCTACCAGACCCTGGGAGGTTCAAACAGTCAAGGACAGAGTGGAGAACCTGTTCTTTCTAATAATTTTCACTTAAACCTTGGCAAAGATTTGAATGCTTAAATCACATGGTTTGCCCAGTTTTATTACAGGGAAGCATTTAGTAAAAGGAGAATAGAAATAATTGTCCTTATGAACTACCATTTGTTAATGAAGAGCTACCTACCCTCTTTTTCAAAAAGCATGTTATAGTGATGACTAAAATTTTCTGTCTGTTTTGGAAAACAAAAGTGAGCTGAGAAATCACACTACTACAGTATTTTTTTGGGTCAAAATTAAATAAGTGGTGTTTCAAAAACCATCTGGGATAGACAGGCAGATTTTCTGCTGGAATGGAGTGATTTTCAACTCATGACTTCAACTACTCTGCTAATACTTATGTAATTTGATTCATCACTGCAGGTAAAGAGGAACTCCAGGTAGCTCAGGACTTACCAGCTTGTAGCCAAATTTGTTCAAGAGTTGTCCACAGCTTTACAGGTCCCTGCTTCATTGTGCTGCTCTGCATAGTTATTTCAGACATGGCTTGTTCCAGTCTCGATGCAGCAAGGGAAGAGGCTCGTTGTGATCCTACAAAACAAACAAACAATAATGTATTTTATACTTATTTATGATATTTCTTTGGTTTGTTAAGCCAGCAGGTCTGATCCTCCACTCACTGCATTGGTTTTATGTAATAAGAGCTCTGCTGAATTTTGGCATGAAAAACTGGAGAAGTATGTTTTATAAAAGGTTAATTTACTGAAAAAAAACCCCACTATATTATCCAAGGGCTGCAGCTCAAACAAGCAAATTAAGAGACAGACAGTAATTTTATAAAGGTCTGCTTAGCATTCATCAAGGAAGCAAGCATATTTTGCTCGTTTGGGAAGCAGAAGTCTAGCATCAAATATTTTCCACAAATACCCACTTTATAAGCACAGTCATCATACAAATTCAAAATGTGCCCCACTAAGGTAAAAAATTCATACAGCATTACAAGGTAGCTTAGCCCCATTCACACAGCAAACACATTTCAAGTGACATCAATATTGTTCTACTGATTTAGAGGCAGGGTGGTTTTCCATTTAACCTTGGGGAGCAGAGAGTTCAGAGCTTTGCTTTAGTATGCACTGTAACATTTACGCAAGAATAAAGTATTTGGTGCCCACACCTCTGGGACAAAACATCACATCCAAAGCTTATCCCAGGAGGGCTGCATGGGCAGAAACCACGTTCTCCAGTACAGCAAGTGGGACTATACTGGTGAGTCAACCTCTCAGAGGGGTGTCAAGATGGTGGTAACAAAATAAGAAGCTACAAATTGAGATTTCAGAGTTGCCTTTGTAAAGCTTTGAGAAATAAATATTTTAATATACATAGGGTTTAATGTGATTTTATGGTTGATAAGCTCTTTCTCTGGAGAGCTGCTGTGACTGAAGCACTTGTGTTGATTAGCATTACTCTTGAATTCATCCTTACAGGCTGACCTCATAAACCACAAGATCCTAGAGTTAAAATCCCGCTTTTTCTCTCCCGCAGCCATGGGGCACATGCACTTAATGGTCTCTCTGAGAGGGACAGCATGCTCTTCCAGCTGAAGTGTGCTCAAGAGAGACATGGTTGCCAAACCACACCTCCTCACCAGCAGACCAACACACCACCCTGTGGTCCCCAGCCACGGTCTCCCGGCCATCTCCGCTCCGGATGCTGAGCAGGGACCCAGCCTCCCTCCAGGAGAGACACGTTTCTGCTCCGCTCTCCCGTGCCAAGCAGCTGTGCTTTGCGAGACAGGACATGGCTGCAGCTTCTACTTAACCCGAGGTGAGCATGTCACGACTTGGGAGAGACCACAAGCGCAACTCCAGGCTCAGAGCTGCTATGGGAAATATTTGTCCTATTATCTCATCGCTAACTAATGTCATTCATTTCGAGCAGGAGAACTTCAAAACAGCCCTGCAGCAGGCGCCTCCCACAGCTCCCTTGGAAAATGCAAATGTGTTCTTCCCAGATGCATTTCTTAAATTCCTACATCTTTTCAAAGACATTCCTGATCTAATGTTCCAAGAGATGACAGTGCAGTAATGTAGCAATTACGGCTTTAAGGGTATGGGTAAAAGCCATTCAGCTTTGCAGGAAGAATTTATTGTATTTACCAGTTTATTTAACTGATCCATCTTCAGCCTGTTTCACTGCACGATATTCCTCCCCTGCCTTGCCCACTCACCCTCCTCTTCCCCATCTCTACTTCCACTAGTGAGAATTTCACTGAAACTCCAGGAAATTCAAGCCAGACTAGAGGTGTTTGACACAGGGAAAACTACCAAGCATTTATTCTCAAACATCTAAAATACAGATAGCTTCTCTGCAGTGCAGAGACAAGAAAATGAACACATGAACTTCTAGTGATGTTATTAGCAGAGCTTTGAAGTTAGGGCAGACTTCCTGCCTTCTAGATTGGGAATCTTGGAAAAAAATTACATGTACTTTGTAGATTGTGCAGTCAGCCTAACGAGATTCTTATATTAGCATGATTTAAATGCAACTTTCAGTACCACATTTTCCTGCCAAGGCTGCCCTCTCCCAGAGAGGCTTTGTGGAGCTGTGTTTCTTGCAAGCATTTAAATGTAATGCTGGGCTGTTTGCACTGGGTGGGCAGATGGGCTGGTGTCTTATTCACATCCTCACAGAGCTCAGGGAAATCCTCTTTTCCTTGTAAATCAATCCAAGAAAACTAAATCACCTTTGTGCATTTTGGAGAGGTTCACATGCTGCCTAAGTAGATCCAGTTAGAATCTACTAAAGCATCCTTCCCTCACAAAGCAGACTTCACAGGAATATAACAGCACAGTTGCTCTCAAAGAAACCCAAGTTAGCTGCTCCTCATCTTATCTTCATTAGCCCAGTAGTTGCCAACAGGGGAATTTGAGACTGGGACTGATCCTGCCCAGTGCAGTGGCATCTGCACAGCCAGACAAATGAGACCCAAGTTACTTAGCAATTTACATTGAGGCTCTTTTCATTTAACATCCCTTGGCATTCCAGTCCTTTGATGTTTACTTTCTTTTCCTTCTTTTCCAGCCTACAGGAGGAAGCAAAATATTTTAGGCAGAGACCATGCCATCCCTGCTTGGCCTCAGACACAGATACACTCCTTGCTCTAGACACACATGACAGAGGATCAGGCTCTCTCCAAACCAGCCCATACTCCACGTTACCATCTCTGCTGGGATGCTCACAGCAGTTGTCCTTAAAGCTTGCCTGAACAAATAAACTCTGTAAGAGAAGGTTTTGGCCAGCCTGGCCCTTCAGGACTGAAAGGGGCTCAGCCACATCTCTGAATCTCAGGCAAGCAATATGGTGCTCCTGGGGGTGGGCTGATGGCTACTGCAGCCACAAAGGAGTTTACCTCTAACACACTATATCCTGAGGGGAGATCAGTATGTCTCACACTGGCAGGATTCTGACCTCAGAGTGGTGGGGGGAGATGGAAAAACTTCAAGCAACATTGAAAAAAAAAAGTATTTGAATGTCTCATTATATCTCCTCCTAAAGAAACACGCTAAAAAAACCTCCCCACAAAACCTGTCTCGCAGAACTTTAATGTCATGCCTCGAAATACATGCAAATATTGGCACATGAAGATATCATATCAATTTGTTATTTTAGTGCAGTCTTTTTTTCTATTTAACAGCTCTACTAGACAGAATATAAGCTTCACATTTTACAATAAATCCCTCCAAACATTTTGGAAATAACTCATAAAATAACAAACTGATTTTGTTGTGATGAGCTCTGCATGTAAGCCATACAAAATCTATCTAAATAATTTTAAAGCACTGTTCTAGGGTGTTTTAAGACCAAAAATACCAACTTTAGTATTTTGCGTGCGAAAACTGCTATCAAAATAGAAATGTAGCTCATTAGATTTACTGGCTTATAAGAAACACAGAACTCCCAAGCCTAAATCACTTCAGGCAAAAGCATTAGAAGATAAGACTAAATCAGAAAAAGAATGAAACAGCAAGGCAGCTGACTGATATCAGTGAATTTAGTTAAGAACACTGCTTCAGTTAGGAGAAGATGAAGAAAATAAAGAGAAATTAATCCTTCTGGCAGCAAATCTAAAATTCTGGCACAGCAAATAATCTTATTGTGGTCTAGCTGAGGGAGAGGCCAGTGTCAAACCCAACCACAGTAACCACCACCCTTCACTGATGAGCCCAGAGATGACAGAGCGCCTGCGCAGCGTAGCGATGCTGCTGCATGCTCCCGGGGGACTGCACAACAGACAGCACTGCCTGCTCCACAGTGATGCACAAATATCAGACCTCCTCCCCCCTTCAAAGAAGGCAGTCACAGCCCCAGCTCTGGGGAAGCACAAGGGCAAGAGGGGCTAGAGCTGTACCCTCCAATCTCACCCACTACCGTCTTCAAAGAGGCTCCCAACAGGGCAGCAGACCCAGCTGCTTCTCTTCTGCAGATGGAGAACAGCAGCACCCAGAGCCTGCAGAGAAGGGAGCCACAGAGCCCTGCTGAAACCAGCAGTGCTAGCCCCACACTAAGGTGGGTGGTATAATTTCAGTATGAGCTCCATTCTTGCATCCATTGTGGGGGCAACCATGTCAGCATGGAAACCTGGATTCTCAAAGTGGAGGAGGAATATATTTGTTGGCTAAAACCAAACTGCATTCAGTACAAATCACTTTAGGTGCATGAAAAGCTGATTCAAAGCTTGTACTTTACATTAATTTGCCCTTTCTGGCAGGCAGCGCCATAGCATACAGCACAATTTAGACTCAGACAAACCCTAATTCCATAGAGATCCATAAGATTTATGTACTAGATTTTTTCCCTTGGCCATTTTCTGAGTTTGATGTTCACTTTCTTTGCAAGTTTTTCTTCTACATCCACAAGAATAGGCATTTGATTCCCTAAAAAACCCTCCAAATTACAAGGCAAGTTTCTCACATCATCATCTGATTTTGAGCTCGGGTTTTAAAGAAGCACCAAGTATCACGAGACTTAGGACAAAAATCACAAGACAGCAGCGCTCTCTGAAAGCTTCCTTTCCCCTTTGCTGCCAAGATCAGCTTTGATGTCTCAGTTACTTCCATCTGACTCTATCTGTTACTGTGAATATGTATTTACCATACAATAAAGCATCACAAGGTTTATGCACAAATCCCAAAGCAAATCACCATTTAATAGGAATTGACACTCTCACTCAGCTTTCCAAAACCAACAATAGCAGCTGGCTTGATCAGGACATCTAAAAAGAATTAAATGAGGAGGCAGGCTGAGAGAGGGAAGGAATAAAAAAATTTAAAAAAGGACAGAATTATACATCTCAGAGAGCTTTGTGAAAGAAAGCAGGAACTCCTCTCTGTGTTATGCATGGGGAAGCCAAGGTACAGGCAAACCACAGGGACACATTCTACAGCAGAGCTGGCCATGCAGGCAGACCTGGACCTCCTGACCAGCAGCCCAGCAACACGGACATGCACAGGCCCACCACCCTCTCCAAAGAAAATGAAACATTCATCTCTCACAAAGCATGTGTTTAGGACAGGAAAACACAAATCTTGTTTCCTTACCAGAATCAGTGTCATGAGCATCTGGGAGAGTGAGATGCAGTCCATTATGCTTTTTGATTACTGGTGTTTCAGTCACACTACTTCCTTTCTCAGAGCCACTGTAAAGAAACAAAACTGTGTAACCTGGACATCTGTCAGTGGAGAAAAGTTCCCCTCAAAGCAGGCAATAGTTTAGCTGCCATGGGAAGTGAAAAATCAAGGTTTCCAGTTGTGAGAAATCAGCTCATTGAATGTATTAACACTCACTCCACTGCCAGTGGACAGGAAGCTCAGAGACTGCCCAGCAGGGGCTCCAGGCACACACTGGTATTAAGTTTATCTGGCTATAGGGAGTCTTTACAAACCACTGGACAAGAAACATGTTGGCAGCTAGCAGACAGACCAGAGGAGGCCCACTAGCAGACTCAGACCCAGCAAGAACCACCATCTCTTGGGCTTCTCTACAGAATGATTTGTTCTCAGGTCTACTGTGCTGATCCTTTTGAAACAGACCAATTACCACCTTCTATCTGGGTGCTAATTTCTTCATATTTTCATTTCAAAGGGTTTATTCTCTCCCCTTCTTTCTTCACTCTGTTCAAAAAGAGGAGGAAGATAAAAACTACCAGATAGCACTGCTCTATGAAACAGGGAACCTCTGGTCTGTTCTGCTGCTGGACTTCTGTCCTCACAGGAGAGGCCTTACAAAGAGAAACTCACCAAAAAAAAAAAAAAAAATCATGTGCCTAACAAAAAAATCACTTAACACAGACCTCCTGAGCCTTCCTGTCACCACACAGCCTGCCATCCCCCAAGGATCAGTGGTGATGATATATCCTCTCATCATCCATTAAGGGATGAAATACCAAAAGGAAAAGTGACTGCCCTGGCTACTTTTTCTGGCACACTTCCAAGCCTGTAGCTCAGCCTTTGGACACTATTCCTTCCAGGAAGCAAGCTGTCAGAGAGACATGATTGGTGTGGATGCCCCCATCTTTCAGTCTGATGAGTCCTTTTGTAGGGATTGCACAGAATTCCCTTGAATCTGCATTGATCTAGCAGAAGAATTAGTTTGGGACTGCTATTTGGTTTTAAACATGATTATTCTGTTATCACAGAAAACAACAGCAAAAGATAAACCAAGTCTTGTCCTTCCCAGCTAACAAACTAAGACTGAAAGCCACTTACTGTCATTCATCATAATAGCAATCACATTTACAGTAGCTAAATAGCCTTTTACTTGGGCTTTGGGATCAAACCTAATGGCTTCTGTTAATGCACTCGGAATTCTTGGGCACTGGACTGCACCAATCTCTGTCCTTGAATGGGCCTCCTTTGTCTTCCATACTGGTTTCCACACTGGTAATTCATTTGAAGACTATCACGTAGTGACAGATAGAAGGGAAAATTAAATTATCTGTCCTATGCCTCAACCTTACCTAGAAAGGACTGACCCAAAGATAAGTGCCCTGGCCAGAAGCTGCTGGTGGAACTGTATGGACAGCTCAGTCTTACTCCTGTGTATGCAGGAATAAGGCAGCTGCACTTCCATATATTACTGCCATGAGGCAAGTGCTACCTTAATGCAGCAGCCACCACCATGGAATCACTGTCCAGGCACATGCTGAAACACTGGCTAATACACTGTACTCCTACTCTAAGGCCAGGTGAAGAGATTGGAAAATCCCAGGCTGAAAACCCAGTGCAATGCTTTGTGTAAAACAGCCACTCCCAATGACTTTCCTATCCCAGAAAAGGGCTAAAAATTAACTACTCTTTAAAAGCTGCAGTACAAAGCCTTCAGCCAAGAAAGCTTTTAGATGCACCACGGAAGGGACAGTAGCCAGATCATTTGCTTTCTACATACAGCACTGGAAAGGTTGACAGCAGGACACCTACTATCCATGGTTTTGAAACCTAGTTTAGAGAGCAGATAAATTGGTGACAAAAACGCTGAGTGGAACACTTGGTTGTCAGAGAGAAGACAGGGGACTTGAATAGGCATATGAATAGCTGCTGGGGATAAAATACTGGGCCCTGAAAGACTTTTTGGTCTGTTGGAGTCACAGTCAGATTGCAAACCCAGTAAACAGGCCAGACAAATGCAACTGAAGTGCCATTTAATTGTGTAGGCCGCAGTTATCTACTGATTGAACCAATACAGAGTACTGAGTGCAACAGCTCTCAACTTTGTGTAAATACAACCTTCTCTTTTGCAAGAGGCCCTAAAAATGTCTTTGTCTAAGTCTCACTGATAAGAATTCCCCTTAAGTTCCTTTGCCACCCTACCCAGAATACTTTACATATTTGTAAGCTGATACTGCTGCAATTTGCTAAATACAAGGGGCTTCCTGGGTCACTGAATCCAGTCTAAAACTGCAGGTACCAAGCTAATTCTTGTTACCTTTCCAGTAGTATTTCCTAATTAAAAATACTTTATGATGCATTTTTTGAAAAAGGAAAAAAAAAAAGCCCTGCTGGGAATAGCAGTGAAATACATACTAGAGTTTTTAAAAGCAAAAGTAAAGCAATTTGTTTTGTTTAGGATTCTATGGCTAAAGCTTATCAAAAGCCTCTAAAGCTATCACATCTTGAGTTTTTAAGTATAAGAGCCAAAGCACAGCTTGGGATCCAAATGCAGTCCAAATGGCTGAACTAGTTATTTGTCTGTTTTCCAATGTAATCTCTACAGTCTCAGGCTTGCAGCCCCCTGCTGCAAGAGTAAATCTTCCTCAGTCATAATTGTTCAGTGTGGATTTCATGAGCTTCATGAGGACTACTCATGGGTATAAAGATTATTCATGTGAGAGGTACAGGATTGAATCCTTAGCTAAAGATACTGAGGCCTAAGGAAATTAATGATTCAAGTCTCTAAAAGACCACTGCTGCTATGTAAATATCCTGATATTTGTGTTTGGTTTGGTGCTCATTAGCTAAACCAACAAGAATTACTAATAACCCCTCAAGGACAACTTGTACATAGACATGCACCATTCTGTACATATACTTCTGGTGTCTACAAAGCTTATGCAAATGCATACAGAAACTGGGAAACAACTCAAGCTACATCATCCTGCTGTCTTGACTGCTGGCATCAAGCATGTTGTCCTTCCCATCAAACACAACCCCTGTGGATATTATGGGTGAGGGATCTTGGTATAATATTCTCTAGACACTGTACACTGATACCTTGATTATGGCAGTACCCTAAGGGTGTGGGAAGGAAGAAAACCAAACTCAGTATCTTCCACACTTTCTCAACTTTACCTTTCAGTGGGGCAGCAGATGAAAGAGAGGAAACACCAACGCAGCATTGTGTGAATGCAGATTTACTAGGACAAGGGAAGGGTGAAAGATGTTCCATCCTTCCTTTCTTTCCTTGCCCAGTTAGCACCAGGCTGTGCAACCAGTGTGCAACTACAGCATACGAGTTTGGCACTGTGTCTTTCCTTGGCTTACTCACTTCAGGACTGTTGTCACCCCAACACATTCCTGGGTGGTGCCAACTACTGCAGACTGTGAACAATAGCTGATGAAAGCTCAGCACTATTGGGGCAAAAGAAAATCTGTCCTCCATTCTGGACATCCAAATATGGATAAAGATGCTTAGACATTTGGTTCAGAAACTTGTGGTTCAAACTGCTTCTTCAATATTAAAACATTGAGGTTTTGGTTTTGTTGTTTTTTTTTTATTTTTTTTTTTAAATAATGGTCATTAAAATATTCCCTTTTTTTTTTTTTAAATCACTGCTAGAAATATTACTTTTCTTTTAAACGGTACTGTTTATCACCCTTCTTGAAAAATAACTCATGTATCTAGAAAATTAAAAAAAGAGAATCACGTTGCCAATAACAAATCCGAACTTGCTACAGTGGAGAAAGCCTACCTGTGCTGTAAAACATTGTATACCATCTGCCACATCTGCAACATATGTCTGCATGTCACCAGAGCCTCTTCAGGTCCTTTATGTATCCATTCCAGTTTTACTTTGGTGAAGAGTAAGCTGCAAGATGAAAAAGAATAACTCCTATTTTATTGGCATCTCATAAAAGTAGAGAATCAGTATCACTCCGGCAAGATCCTGGCAAGCAGCATTTTTACTTGCTTTGTACGTGCAGTAATAAAAGAAAACACCGTAGCACAAAACATTTCATTTGGCTCAAGCTTGATTACCCACAAGAAGGGGAATTGACAATATTCCTCAGCTGCAGTCAAATTTGCATCAAAAAGCTGGCAGGACAGTGTTAAAAGCAAAGCATTCTAAAGCTAGCAAGTTGAAACATAAACTGAATCTTAATTTATTTTGGACAGTATTAGGAACAGGAGAAAAAAGAATTGCCATAATACATATGCCCAGGCTGTTTTCTTAGTCTGGCATCTTCTTACAGTACTGGCTTATATAATAAATTTCAGACAAAAACCCCAGCACACAACATACACAGATAATTACGTAATGCCTCACAGGAAGGAAACACTTTTTCTTAACCCCAGCTGGCAATCATCTCATGCCCCTAGGCAAGACAGTTGATAGCTGTACATTCTTGTTCTAGGTAGTGTAACTGCTGCTACTATTCTTATACCTAGAGAAGATGTACTTGCACAGACCACTGTAACTCAGCAGAATTGGGTCACACAGAGGTTAGAAGACAGATTTGGCAATGACACAAGCTACTACTTGCTGCCAGCATGGCTTTTAATACCATCCTTCACTACATTCATTTTATGTAAATTGTGAAGATAATTTATTTCTTTTATATTAATGAAAAACTTACTTTTCTGCTTTAAATGTTTTCATAAAGTCCAATATCAACACAATTATAATTCACTTGATATGGCTAGCAATTAGTCCACTGGAAGCACATACGTGTACATACATGCATACAACATCTGAATGTTAAAAATCCTAAAAACAGGTTTGTGAATGTGACCTGCAGGCTACTGAGGAATCCAAACTACTTCAGAAAGAGACAAGAGCAACTGCATATACAATGTTAGAGAAGAATTCGCAGCTGAGTAAGAGATTCTTCCTTTGGAATAATTAGAACTCTATTGCCAAGACTGTGTAGTGCATATCTACAGGAATGTGCTAAAATGGCAATTCCATTTAACACTAACAAACATTAGAGGGGGCATTTTTGGTTTGGGTTTCTTGTTTGGTTGGTTTGTTTTTCCTTTGGGGGTAGGGATGGTAGTGACCAAAATGTAGCCCAACTGTATCAACTGCTATAGTGAAGTCCGCTCATGGCTGCTGCTACAATTTGACCTGGTAGAATAAGCATTCCACTAAATTCCTCAGGTACAAACTTTGACCAGGAAAGGCAGATCAAGATTCATAATCAAGGAAATTTGCCTTCACCTTTTACTATTTTACGTTTCTACTCTATCTTTGATTTTCTTCTTACTGGTGTGAGCAAAACAAATATTGGAAAGAACATAATCTGCTCTCAGACATGCTGACCCCCCAACTGACAGAAAATGCCTTTATGATTCAGGTATTTGAGGCTAAAACACAGATTGATCAAAATTTTACTGGGACAAATATGTAACAGTGGATGGATACTCTGTTAATAAAAATAAGTCTGAATTCAAATGAGTGGTTAGCAATGGAACTGGCCAGTGATGCCTGCTGCTCTGTATTCCCAGTGAACTGGGCTCATAAGAACAAAACTTGTTTCAATACAACAGAATATAGAATCAATCACTTGGGTATAAGGAATACATATCACACTAGAAAGATGGGAAGTTACATCATGGAAGGCAATGGTATTAAAAAAGACACTAAATTCCTGAGCAACAATGCATTTAAAAGGTCAAACAACCCTTAGCATTCATATACACAGAAATGTAGTCAGGTAGGAACTGGAAGACATGGCTATTCTTCATCAGAGCATCAGCAAGACATTTATTACAATCCTCTTTTTTCTAGTTCTTGCTCTTTGATTCTAGAAGATGACTAAAAATGGGATACGGTTCATAAAATGGTTATGCAAGTGATCTGAGGGCTAGAAAAATGTATTTCATCAGAGGCTTGATAAGCTCAGTTTATTTGTCTTAACCTAGAAGCAGCAAAGAAATTGTTTTGCTCCAGCCTGCAAGCATCTACATGAAGTCTCTCATTGCAAATCTTTGATGTAAAAGAAAAGATACAGAGAATCTAAGAATTTGTTGGAAGCTGAAATCAGTCAATCAGTCAAATGGAAATTTCTAAGTAAATGCATTCACGTAAATATCAAGGAAAATAATCTTTGCAGCAACTACCTTGTTCGAACAGTAAATTATGTAGTCATTAAAGCCTTTTCAGCAAGGCAGGATAACATCTGGAAAGCAATGGTAGTGTACAAAAAGAAGCTGTGGGTTTGATGCATAGGCTCATGAGTGAGTTTCTTTGGGCTGCACTGTGCAGAGGGGTGAGACTGCACCACCTTCCTTCTGGAAGTTACTCTATTAAAAATATTCTTCTAGTCCCAGAAACAAGCACATTGAACAATCTATGCTATTTTAAGCATACAGAATAATTTTTAAATCACTACAAACTTTCAAAATGAAAGACCTTCTAAGCACTGTGCAGCCTTCCTTGCAGCAGAAGAACAGTGGTGAAGAAGACCAAGGCCCAGAGACCTTGGTCTCTGCCCAGAGAGTTGTATTACATCCCAGAATAAAGTCACACTTCTCAACATGGCAAGATATCATTCAGTATTAATTAAATAGACGAACCTATTAACAGTCAAACTCCTGGACAGGAGGATTATATTAAAGGGTCCTTCTCCCTTTTTACATTAGTAGGGACAGAGATTGCTTATTAGCAGGCAAGTAAAATCACTATATAGTATCTTTATACGTTGCAGTTAAACAGTAAAAAGACAAAGCAAGCATTTCATCACTCTGCTGTTTACTGCTTACAGTGAGTATATGTCATCTGCTCCGGATGAGGATGCAACGTTCTAGCTCAGGAGAGAGAGCAACTAATGAAAACGGGGAAAAAACAAGTCTCTCACAAAAACATTATGAAGCCTCAGCACAACTCATGAGTTGCAAGGCACAGGCACACGACAGGATCTTGGAGATACCATGCCCTACTAGCTGTTGTGGCAGTTCACCTTGGGAATAGTGTTATCCATGTTATTGTGTAGTCTTATATTGAGCCAAACCAAAAGACAAATGAGAAAAATGTAAGAAGCAAAAGGAATCAAACCATACCAGTGGCAGTAGTAAACAATGCAATTAAACATGACAACTAAAAGTAATCAAGAAATACAATCAGGGTATCAGGCTGCATGTGCTATATATCCTGTTAGTATTTCTCAGTTTCTAATAAGCTTAGTAACAGTGAAACCATATAAGTAAATACATAGAGAAAACAATGAAGTACTATA
>WBNO01014902.1:0-13459 GCA_013400575.1 Peucedramus taeniatus
TGTGGATTAATTTTCCTTACAGTTTCATACTAGATTCACCAATGAGCAATATTACTGGCCAAAGGAGTTACCCCAGAGGCGCTTGAGTAATTCTGTCAGCTGTAGCTCACTCAGTCCTTTGCCCCTGGAAAGTCATAGAGTTGTTAATGTAATTTCTGGTCATACTTCTTATATCGTAGTCAGCATCTGCCCAGGACTGCACTGAACCCATTGGACATTTCACACAGACCCCAAGCAGCTGTGAGATGGTGACAGTGCAGAGCTACTGCTGAGCTTGACCAGATTTGAGACAATAACCTTGAGAGCTAAGGCTCAGTATGGATTTGCAGCCTGGTGCACAGGAGAAAAAAATATCGAGAGTCATAGAAGAAAACTACTTTTAGATAAGAATGAAAGGCAAGTGCCACAAAGAATGAAAACATTGATTCCACTTCTAAATGCTCACTTAGTTAGCAAAAATGATTGTCCCCCTCTCTTATTTGATGTTCAAAAAGGCATGATTTTCTGAGTTTGGCCTTGTATGAGGAGATACAGTATTTGGATTTTAATATCAGCAAAATGACAAAGAACAAGGAATGAATCTTGGCTTGTTGAAGTCAATGGAGTTTTTCATTAACATTCAATTGAGGCAATTTTCTTCCTCAGGCACATTGTGGATCAAGAATAAGGCATTGATCATCTGATTTAGTATTTTTTAGTCATCTGCAGTTCAGAAAATATATTTATCAATCTGGGACTTTAACAAAAAGGAAGAGGTTTACAAGTAACTAAGGCAGGTTCTTTCAAGATTTACAAAATGAATAAACTAGCAAACCCAGTAGTTATCCATGAATAACTTTAGCTAGAAAAAAGGATGAAACAGAAAATCAGAACTGACAGTATTTAAAGGATTTGTCCACACATTTTTTTAAACACTAGGAAGAACTTGCTTTAACAGCAATAATATTTTCAGGGTTATTTATACGGGTTTCTTTCTGAAAAAGCTGACTCTTACAGCAGACATATATAAAAGAAATAAAAAGAACTTTTTATTTCTTTACCTTTTAATCTTTATATTACTTTTTGCCTTGAATCATCAATCTATCCTTCAAACTTTTTTGATGTCATCAATAGTGGAGAAGAATGAAAATATGCTTCTTGAATATTATGTTCATTCTTAAGGGCATATTTTTTTCAAATATGTTGTATTGCATGACTATTTTTCAGTACTGGGCTCTTCACAGATACCATTTACTTTGAAGAAGCCTCTAATCCTTTCTTCTCTCATTTCCTCTCACTGTTTTAACTTCTGAGAGGGAAAGAGGTTTCTTCTTTCACATTTTCCTTGACTGACCCATGAAAATGATGTATGATAGAAACTTTAAAAAGAAATATGTCTGTTAGTGCCTTTGAAAATTAGTCTCTTTGTTCTTATGGCTGATGTTTTTGTTGCGTAGCTATGATCTGTTATGTGTGTTTATTTTGAAGATTCAGTTACCTTCCCTTATTCCACTGCAATTCTCAAAGTCTGGAGTAGAAGCACCAAACTTGAGGAGTGGGCTCATGAGAACCTAGGAAGTTCAATAAACCCAAGTGCAAGGTGTTGCAGCTGGGTCAGGGTAATCCCAGACAGGAGTATGGACTGTGAGAAGAACTCATGGAGAGCATCCCTGCAGAGAAGGGACTGGGTGTTCTGGTGGGTGAAAAGCTGAACATCAGCCAACAGTGTGTGCTCATAGACTAGATGGCCAACTGCATCCCAGGCTGGATCAAAAGCAGTGTGGTCAGCAGGCTGAGGGAGGTGATTCTCCCCCACTACTCTGCCCTTGTCATACCCCACCAGTAGCGCCACATCCAGCTCTGGGGTGCTCGGCACAAGAAAAATGAGGGTCAAGAGGAGTGTGACAAAGATGTTCTGAGGGCTGGAGTGCCTCTCCTATGATAGCAAGCTGAGAGAGCTGAGGTTTTTCAGCCTGGAGAAGAGAAGGCATCAGGGAGACCTTTTGGCCTTCCAGTACTTGAAGTGAGCTTATTGAAGAAAGGGAAGGGGACATTTTCTATGGGCATACCGTGATAGGACAAGGGGTAACAGTTTTAAACTAAAAGAAGAGAGATCTTTCCTCCTCTAAAGAGGAAAGGAGATCCACCATTACCTGTAAATTTCTAAATATGAGCAAAGAGACTAACTAGAGTAGGCAAATTCACATCTGATGCAGTATATATAGATTCAAGTCTTCTCGGCGCGGTTAACAAAACAGTCTTTGGTTCACCACAAAGACTGTCTTACTTACAGGAACTTTATGAATCCGTGTTATATATCTGGATTTGTGCTTTTGAGTCATCTTCAAATCACCATCAGCTGATGTTTAGAAAAGGATGTTACCACATCATGTTTACTTAAAGTCAATTTAATTTTAGTAGAATTTTAGTAGAATACATTTCAATGAAACTGCTTTTATTGCATTTGATAACCATCTGTCTTGAGAAGCATCTAGTCTATTGGTCTTAAGAAATCCTTTGATATCAGTAGGATTCAAGACCAATAGTGAGCCAACATCTGAAATTCACAGCTACTGATACTGAACAATTTTGATACCTATTGATAGGCACTGATACCTCTCAAACTTGGTAAGATACACCCATGGGTTGTAGATCATAGAACACAAAATCATAGAATATTAAAGGTTGGAGGGGAGCTTAAAGATCAATTAGACCCACCTCCTTTGCCCTTGGGCAGGGATGCCTCCCACTTGACCAGGTTACTCAAGGCATTGATATCTTCTCATTTCATTAGGCATTTATTTCCTTTGGTCTAAGAATTATTCTTTTTCATATTGGTACAAATCAAGACCTAAAGATAACAAGACCTTCCAATATTTGTAAGCTTCAGTATCTACCGATTCTACAGAATTTTAGTGATTGCCTTGTAATGTACTAGAATTAAAAGTTATACTGTGTGCTCCCCAACTAAATAGTGCTGCAAATTGGTATCTCCCCAAAACTGAAGGGCTTAATAAGAAATTATGGGAAATAATGAAAGCTACTCTTATACTAAGAAAATTGCAGAATATATTCCAGTTAACAATAGTTTTTTCCACAAAAATTATCTAAGTGCACATGAATTTCCTGATATGCATCAGTATAATTTTTAAAAATCATATAGCATGTAAAAATAATTGTAATGTAGTTAACCACTGATCACTCAGTTTCTTTTCATCCATTTTGTATGTGTATAGGTAGACAGAACAATTAAAAAATTATAAAAGATTTTCACAGCTCTGATTCAAAGCAGAGCAAAATCCCAGATGGGCAGCAAAATTAAAACTGCACTGTGGCAAAATAAAAAAAAAGTATTAACTTCCATTTTTTTTGCCCCACTTTTTCTGAAAGCCTGTAAATTAGCTGCTACTTACAGTTCTAATACAGAGCAAAGCATTTGTTATCCACTTAGCAGTGCTACTCATCTCTGCTAGGGAAAATATCAATGTCAGTGCACTTCCACTAAAAAGCACTCAATATTTTTTTAAAAAAAAGCCAACAATTAAATCAGAAACAATTTAGCTTTGATCCAGCACTTATATATAAAAGAAATATAACTTGAAGGTTACTAATGCATTTTCTATGTCACTTCTATTTGTATAGAAATAAAGTCACTTCATAGCAAATGCACTTATTATTTTCTCCTCTAGCTGAGTCCTTTTCAGGAGGACCTTAATTTCTTGCTGTTGTTGAGGTTTGCACTTGCTGGGCTTTATTGACAATGCTTCAGTGAAATAATAATTAAATAGCACAACCTAGCACTCACTAGTTGTTTTGTAGGCAGTGATATTGTTCTTTTATACATCATTAGAACTTATTACTGAGATGCTGAAAAAAACCTAGAAAGTCTTACATACCTAGATATAAAAGACAGTGAGGGAATTGGGTCCTGAAAAGATGGTATCTTCCGCAACTGCAGGACTTTGTAGGGGCTCAGCAGGCTTCATCAGCTCCCAAGCCACATCTTGGTATGCATGTATAGTCACTAAAATAATTGCTTTGATTCCAAATAAATACGGAGTTTTGGAAGTTTTGGTTTTTTTTTTTTCTCTCTGTCTTTTTTTTTTTAAGAACTGCAAAACTGCATATAATTGAAGAGAAAGGGCTGAAATAATTTCTTAGGACTCTCAGAGTCCTAAATCTTGACCTGGGTTTTTATTAGGATTTACTTCACCATTTTTCTTTATTTCACTGTATATATTTATCCTTTTAATTAAATTGTGTGTTTGATAAAACTTCTCAGCTTGAAGGTTTTGGCTCCTAATATGTTACAGGAAATGTAACTTCCTTCTCATTTTCCCCTCTACTTGCATGCTGGCTGGAAGAGGCTGCGTGGAGTGACTCCAATTGACAGACTGTGAAGGCATGCTTGGGTCCTGGGTCTCAGCTGTAGCGCCTCACCAGGGACGTGCCAGCAGGCAGCAGTGCCAGGCACTGCATTCACACAGGCTGTACAGAGTATTTCAGGGCACTTCCATGATTGTGGTGGGACATATCAGCCTTAAGTTACCATGAACTCAGCAATTCGATCAAAATGAGATCTGTAGTCATCTGTCATCCCCTCACAAAACCTTTTCCTCAAGATCCATTTTATGTTGAGGTACTATGGAGGGAATGTGCATGCCAGTAGCTAACTATGTTTCCCAGGAAATAACTTATTCTCTGTGGTTATAACAAGATCATCAGGGCTGGTCTCTTCAAGCTCAGCTAACAGATCTGCCTCCATGCTTAAACAAAGTCAAGTTTGTTTTTTTTCCCCCTCATTCACCAGTGCCCACTGTGAATTGCACATCATCCTTATTCACAGTTTGTACAAATAGTATCAAGCACACGTGTATCACTTTGAATCATGAGTGGCCTGCTCCTGTGAGGATGTTGCCTGTTACCTATTCCTCTGAACCATCCTATATCACTCATTTTGTCACTTGCTAGTTTTGACTCACAGAGTGCTCCAAGAGCATGGGTACGTCAGGCGGTATGCATATTCTTTATTTTATTTGAACTACTAAAGCATGATGTGTTTTCTCTCTCTGGATACATTACATTCAAAGCATAAAAAATCATAAGTAATAAATTGAGTATGGTGTTTGAATGCCCTCTGTGAGGTTTTCCACCATGTCAAGGACACCTCTCCATTTTCCTGATGCATTTACAGTTGTTTTAGTTCTATTTGTTAGGAGCTGTGGCAAAGTCTGTACAGCAGAAAGGTATACAGACTCCAGCACTGGGACGTGACTAAAGGAGAAACTGTTGGCATCGATGACCTGTTACTGAATGTGCATGTCTAGAAAGTCCCTTCTGTTTTACAGGTCTTAAATAATACACATCCCTCAGGTGCACATTCTCTGCAGTTTCAGAGTGAGGTATACATCTATGTAATATAGAGCATGTTATGAAAATACAGTCTCTAGCTGACAGAAATTGGTGGCTGCATTGTGGTCAACATCAGAAATCCAATCCAAGTCCTTCTGTTTAAGCATGTATGCAGACACCCCTCAGTCTGGATCTGGTTTTGGGTTTTTTTTTTTTCAGTGGTACAGATGCATCCAAATGAATACAAGTCTTAACAATGCACATGGGCATGAACTTTCTAACAGACAAGCTGCCTTCTGAAGCTGTAACAGGTCACACATATCTCACTTCCTTCCATTGGCATGAGGACATGATGGCTCTGAGCTCAGCAGGCCACAGCCCTCAAGAAAGAGGAACAATTCCTCGAGTTCATCCTCTAGGATCTCCCAGCAAGAAAGCCTGCGACTGATTTTCTTGCCTTCAGCAAGGGAGTGAAAATATACACCTCCTCACCAGAGCTAACTCTGAAGGATCCACATGGTCACATGAGCTTTGTTTGTTGTTCCAACGAGAGTTGTGGAGTCTTACTGTGGCAGATATCACTGTGAATTATGGTTACTTAAGTGGCTCACCAGAGAATCAGCAGCTGTCCTCTTTGCAGCTTGGGAACCAGCCACTTTTAGGTGCCATGCAAACACCTCAGGAGAAAAAGTCCCTGCAACAGCTACCTCATTCCGTGAGCACAAGTCATTTTATGCCTATAAGCTGAAGGCTACAACAGCAGTTTTCAACTTTTAGTGCTCCAAAATTTTTATTGCTAGTTAAATAAAAGCAAACGGAAATTTTCATCTCAATGAATTCTATAATTTTGTGGGACCCACATTTTTCACATGGATGTGAGAAGGGAATGAAATCTCTGGACAGCACTTAGTATCTATTCTCCTAGGCATTCACTCCATATTCTGATCAAGATCAGCCTTGGGCATTCTGGTTATTGATCTCAGCCAAAGGGCAGATCTCTCAGATCCAGCAAGTGTTTCTGCTAATATATTTTCCTTCAACATTAATACTTTTTCTAATTTCAACCTCAAGAAGCAGCAATAAATTGCAATCTGTGGCTTTAGCTTGTAAAAGCAGAGTGGACTATATGAATATGTGTTAGACAGCTAGTCACAGACTGCTGCAAAATCCAATTATTTCTGGGGTTATTATACCTTCTTTCACTACATCTGTTTTAATTGAGGGGAGGGGGAGGGGAAAAAAGGTTGAATGTCCACCTCAATGTTAGAAAAACACAAAATCTCAAATAATTAGCTGAGATGCAATCAAACCTGCCTATAGCATCTAATGAAATGCACTGTGTAGTTCAAGCTTGTTATCTAAATTGATAGGCAGAAAATACTGATGTATCCGTCTGGAAGTCAATAACTAGAAAGTTTATTTAAATACAGTTGTGTGTCTTAATTGCCTTGATTGGGCCAAGTTCTTGCTTCTTCATTGGGTGGGACTGTTGCAGACTTGTGATTCTTCTGGTTGGCTATTTCCTCATAGACATCACAACCCTGAGTGTTAGCTCAACCTCCCCACAGAGACCTGCCAGGAGAAATGGGTCTGTACCCTGCAGACAGAAGGTGCAGCCTTGCACTCAAGGCGGGACAGAGATGATGTTGGCTCGAGACCAGAATACCAAACCAAGATATCATTGCTGGTTTTCTCCAGGCACAGTGCCATGTGGTGTCTTCCTTGGGGTCCTGTCCAGATACATGTAGTTTTACTCTATATCAAGTCTTAAGCAAACCAATTGAGAGTACATAAAGGCAGGATAGAAAAGAAAAAAAGCATTGAGCCTGCTGCTCAGCAAGCGTGATACAACAAAAGGACAAGCTCCTTTTCTGTTTTTAACTTACAACATTCTGAATTAATTCCTAAATATATGGAGGAAGGTGTTGCAGTCCATACAGACAGATTTAAGGAGCAAATCACACTTTGGTATACACAGTTTATTATGTGCGCTGGTATTGTAAAATCTCAGTTAACAACTGTGAATTATTTGCTTATTGTGGCTCCTTGGAATTTATGGGACAAAGATCAAGTTTAAACAAATCTTTTTTGATCTTTTAATGGATTTTGTAAAGACAAAGGTAAGAAAATCCCATCTGTACTTCTACATATTTGAACATTATTAGAATTGAGGTTTTTTTAAGTTGTTGATGTAGAAACAAAAAGGAGATTTCATTTGCATAAGCTACAGAGCAAGTATCAATCCCAGCATTAAATGTTGTTACACGGCTCTGTGAAAGATAATAACCCTTTGTTTCATTATAGAACTGACATCAGTTTTTCTAGATGATACTAACAGAAATGTTCTGGAAGCAGTTAGTGTTAAACAAATGGTCTGGCTCTTGGGTGATATTAGCTAATCAGATATAAACGAGGGCTTGAAAAATAGGATAAAAACAACTTAATTTGTAGACTGGATATAAGTCAAATGGCTTTTGCTTGCCCTTTATAGTCTGGAGGAGTTTTCTCAGAAACCAGCTAGCTAGATGAATAAAGAATGCAGTGACATTTGTCTGGATCTGATGATTGTCACTTGAATTTGTATGCACCATATTCAATTATTTTTTTATTGTGTAGTTCAAGTTTCCAGTCTTGAAGCAACTTAAAGGCTGGAGCTAGCTTCTGACAATGGGCTACCAGGTCAGCTCATGGCCATGCAGGTGGCTTGAATTAGCCACCTCAAAATTGAAGGGCCAAGACCAGAACAGGCCTGTACAATTTCTGGTGTGGAATGGAAGTGGCAGTGGGCAGAAACTGAAACACAGGAGGCTCTGTCTGAACATTAGGAAACCCTTTATTTTACTGCAAGTGTGACTAAACACTGGAATACATTATCCAGGGAGAATGTGGAGTCTCCCTCCTTGGAGATACCCAAAAGCCATCTGGACACAGTACTTGCTCTAGGTCACCTTGCTTGAGCAAGGAGTTCAGACCAGATGGCTTCCAGAGGTCATTTCCAACCTCAGTAAGTCTGTGATTCCATGAGGAGGGGTAAGAACTCAGGGAAAGAGCCTGCCTCCTTTTATATTGCCTGAGAGCTAGAGATATATAATGATGTAGCTTGGCATAATCGATAGTCCAACCTCTTCCTCAGCATGCAAATCCAACTCAGATATCAACAGGTATGAAGCATGAGCCTTTGGCAGAAGCAAAATTTACTGGCAAGAGCAACATCCCAGCAAGGTCCTACCCTAAGCAGTTGCCTGCTCTGTTCATGGCTCAAGACAGTTCGGTCTACACCTCATGGAGGTTATGTTCCTACACATCCAAATGCTGTTTCTTCTTGAGTGTATGCCTTTTCATAGCCCACTGAAGCTCTCCTCCAATTGCACATTTTTAGTAGTTTCAGAGTGTCCTGTCTAAAAGATCTCTGCAAACCATTACTGGATAATATATTTTTAGCAGAACCAGAAACATATTCCTATGAGTGACAATTTTTAAAAACTAGAGTAACTGCAGTGAGTGCTTATCCTGACAAGGTTCAAAGGGTTACTAAAGCTTTTCTGTAAGCTGTAATTGGTATCATACTTTCCCCCAAGCTTATTATACTGTATCTGTGAAAATTGATTTAGTAGTAGACTTGGTGAGAGCAACACTTGGACTTGATGATCCTTAAGATCCTTTTCAGCCTAAAAACTTCTATGATTCTATGATTTTGTAGCTGATAACAAGTTCTCTTCACGCTAAATCCTTGCACACTGCAACAACTCCAGTCACAGCATAAGGTGCTGCAACAAACAGAATTTGTTGCTGACATTTTATGGCAAGCTGAGTTCAGTTTTGTTGTACAATGCAAGAAATTGATAAAAAAATAGATTATTGGGCATATGAAACCTAAAATTGAGCTTACACTTTAGAATTTTTTCCACATATTTATTTACAATTCTAAGGAGAGAAAGATTATACTCTATGAAAAGTTGCCAAATTGCCCAGTAGATTGTTAGCAATTAAATGGTAACACCAACCCAATTTCTTTATTCCTCAGACCCTGTGAAAGCTTAGTTTGGATTCCTGACAGCTATTTCTGTCTGATGATAAGAGATATGATAAGAAATGTCTTTAAGCTGGTCACATCAAAAGACTTCATGGACCCTATATGGCATCTGATCTATGCACTTCATCAGCTTGAGACCTTCCACACACAGAACTCAGATACATTTTCACATTGCACTCAGCATGCCTTTCCTGCAGCAAAAGGCTGTGAGTGTATCTCAGAGGTAGGAAAAGGGCTAGAAAAATATTGTTGTGGTTGCACTGTGCTCTGGTTCCCAATTTCACTCGTGCCTCTCAAGTTTGCTTCCACAGACAGCTGCAGTTTCACAGTGATCTCCCATGAAAGTCCTCACATAGTTAAACTTTATAAATCTTGCCCTTAGATATTGAAGACACTGAATATTTACCTGGGTTCAAAGAGAGACAGGCAAATTATCTTCTCTAAATTCATACAAACCATGAACACATTAAGAAGTCCACATGATAGGTAACTACTGGTAGGTGAAAAAGTAACTGAGGAAGAAAATTTAGATAGGGATGTTCTACTCTTCTGCTCTTCTCCAAGCATCTGCTGTTGGCTATGTCAAAGGCAGAGTGGTGGCTTAGCTGTCTCTTTGGTCTGATCCACTATGTCTGTGTTCATGCTAAAGAGCTTCATTTATTCAAGATATTCCTTACTCATGCACTTTTAATTGTTCCCTGGTGAATATGTAGAGGACCTCAGTGCCTGTATTAGACGGCTCAAGTTTGGAAGTATGACTCTTCTGCAGGAGCCTTGGGAAATGGAAAGCCATCACAGCAGAGGAACAAATCTGCTCATTTTGGCCTGTCAGCTGGATGAAAGTATAAAGGAAATTATTTATCCTGACTTTTAATTGGTGGCATGAGCTATTCCTTCCCTTTTTAAGTAGTCTCATCCTCCTCTCTTTGGACCTGCTGGCATGGAGTATGAGATGGGGCCTGAGCCCTGGTTCTGTTTCTGTGACTCAAAGCTGCAGAACCATTACCCATCAGAGCATCACCCAGACCAGGGGCTGTGATGTGTCTGGCCTCTAGCCAGTATGACAGCTCCCACACCCAGGTCAGGAACAGGTTCCCTCAGTGATGTGAACTGATAAATGTCATCTCGCTTCCTTGAGGCTACACAACAATAAGCCAAAGTTTTCCAGCACTAGAAATTCAGATTTAGATATCTGAATTTGAATGTTTGCGACTCAGTCCTCCACAGGAACTATCTATAAGCAAATTAATTAAATATTTATTAAAAAGTTGACATCTGAAGACAATGAATAGGAAAAATTTAACCAAGATGACTTAGATGACATTCTTCTGGGAATAAAATTCTGCTCAAGTGTGATTTGTGTGTTTAAATAGAAGGACCTTTAAATCATGGTTAATCTGATGTAAATTATATTGCCTATCCAACCACCACAAAATGTCGAGGCAGGCTCCAAACATCCCTGATGTAGTTTCAACCACGGGTTGCTTTTTTTTTTCCCTTAAGTAAAGGTTTATTTTTTAAATTTGCTTTCCCTTTGATTGTTTTTACCTACAAAGATCGTGTTTTCATGTCCTTTTCTGAATAAAGAAAGTGAAAGAAAAAAAGGCCAAATTCTGATTTTGGCAGCTGGGTTTTCTTGGGGTAAGGAAGAATAAAAAAGAAAAAGAAAGGTACAGCTTTCTACGGAGAGCTTCATGGAGAATATGGCAAGATATCTAATGAGCATTGGAAGGGGTAAAACATTAATGAAAATCTGACGGTACAGTTCTCTGAAATGGAAAACTTCGTTTTATAATGTTACTGTAAGCTCTCTGAGAGGGTGAGGGGTTTGCTTTTGCACTACAAAAAATATTCACAATTAGTCCCCACAGAGGAAGGGAGGAATGGCGGTATGGAGGTATGGATGGATGGATGGATGGATGGATGGATNGGAAGGAAGGAAGGAAGGAAGGACAGAAAAATGTTTCTGTTTCTAATTTAGATGTGTGAAGAGCAAAGGACAAACCAGTTCCTGGTCTTGACAGATCACAACATAGCAAGAGAGGAAGAAAGGGGAAAACAGCTCTTCAGCTCTCCTGGAAACAGCTGTGATCACGCTGCAGCATGAGACATGGAGACTTTTTCTTCTCTCTCTCTTTTCCTGGAATCAAGCTAACCAGTTGCCTGGAGAGAAAGATAACATGTGTTCACCTCAATAAACTCTGAGCTTTATACTCATACTTACTTAGTTTATTCAGTTACATAGAGTAATGCTTGTTAAGTCATCTGCAGAGTATTTAAGCACAGCCATAGCTCTGCACAGCTTTATACCTTGGTATAAGCTGAAAAATAAGAATAATGAGTAATTTTAATATATTTTAAAGGAAGAGGAAGATGAAGGTGTCTGTTTCTGTGGCTTCTTGGAGGCAGCCCTGCCACAACCTTGACTCTGCAGGGGAGTTGATGGCTTGATTTCAGCACAGAGTGGGTGACTCCTGCTGAGATTACTGCTGTGGCCAGTCCAGCAGTAAATGTCACTGAGGTCAGCAAGTAGGCATGAGGTGGTAACGGCTTTCAGTTGCCACTGACCTGCCTGGATCCTAGCCAGAGACCTAGAAATTCAAATTTTTGCAGGCTGCTAGCAGTCCCTTTAGCTATCTTTTACTTAACATATTTCAAGCTGTGTAACAACAGAAGATGAAAAAATCAAAGGCAAGCAGATGTTGCAGGGATGATAAAGAAAGAGGCAAGAGCAATGGGAAATTGGGTTGGCAGGTAAATGACGTGGAGAGATATAGATCTAGAAAAGAGTAATTTCAGATGTTTGTCAGTCACTAGTTTTGGCTGTGCACCCATCCCACATAGTTTTAATATCAAAAGATCATGAGAAGTGTTTGGTTCTCAAATATATAGCGGGTTTTTTTTAAATGCAGCTGATTTTCTGATTTGCAAAGCAAAAGACTCTTTTTTGGTTGGCAATTAGTAGTGCTATGGTGAATCACTCCTCTACTGGTCCTTCACTCGCTCCCTTTCTTCCATAAATGCTTCTAAGAATAACTGCTATAGAAATAACTTTCATCTAGGGGAATAGCCCAAAATAGCAAACTCTATCCCTAAAATTTATCAGACTGATTAGTCGTTAGCAGAATATTAGACTGGAAAGAATAAAAGCCTGAAAATAGATAACAAATGTGTTTCTTATCAGTTTATTTTTCACTATGATTTATGCTTTAAAAGTGCAACAATTTCAGTAAGCTCGTGTTTCCATAGAAAAGAAGTAGAAGCAGGCTGATTTCCTTAAAAATCATTTAACACCTTGCTAAAATCACATGTTGGCAAGATTGTGCTTACGGGCAAATAATTCTATCAGAAATAAAAGACTTTAGTTTCATTAAGTCCTAACTCTGCTGGATTTTTGTGGGGGTTTTTTTTGTGGGTTTTTTTTTGGTCTTTTTTGAAAAGCAGTACATGTATCTTGTCTGTGCTGAATTTTACAGACAGCTATAGTTTTTTATTAACTCATGTCACTCCAGTGACACCAGCACAACTGGCAGAAAAATTTTGCCTGAACATCACAACACACAAGCCCCTTTTCAGTATAGTATCAATGAGAGAAGGACAGAACGTGCTTTGTGCAGCTGAGACAACAGTGCCCAATGGACTAAACTTCTGAACTCAGCTCATCTAGACATACTTTTACACATGATCCTGTGTCGGAACCCAGGTCATCCCTCTAGTTCGCTTGGGAAAATCTCTAGTTTGAGCTTTCCCGGGACTGGTACGGGTATTTCTGGGGACCCAGGTGTCCTAGGGTAACGGTATGATGCTTGTATCCCCAGTCGCCTGTCCTGTTATGCTGGATATTATGCTCTGTACCTTCAAGACTGGCTCTGAAAAACGAATTTTGTTTTGTTATCAGCTTGCTCACTCCCACACAGACAGTGAGACACAGACTGTACATAGGGCTGCTTTTGCTTTTTTTTTGCTCTCTTTCGCTTTTTGCCCTTGCTTTGCTCTTGCTCCTGCCTTTCTCTCTTGCTTTTGCTTGTTAGCTAGTTTAGCTAGGCAGTCTGAATTTTTTTCCTGGACTGATTTTTTTTTTTTTTTTTTTTTCAT
>WBNO01014902.1:13498-72756 GCA_013400575.1 Peucedramus taeniatus
TTTTTTTTCCCTTTCCTTGGAACCATACAAATCTGCTCTGGACTGGGACCTGGGAAACACCAAGTCTGCACTTTGTGGCCTGCCCTGCAGCAGCCATTCCCACTGCCGGAGAGGCCGATAACAGAGCGACCACTCCCAGGAGAGACTTTCTGAATTTGAAATCTCCTCAGAACGGTGAAAGAGTTTTGTCATCCAGTATTGTTCATTTTGTGAGTTGGGGGGTAAATAAAGAGGTTCTTTCCACTTCTCTCTGAGGAATCCTTCCAGAACTGGTTGGGGGGAGGGGCTGTGTGTGTTGGCTTTTCTAAAGGGCCCCTTTGGGGGTTTTCTCCCAAATTTGCTCTAAACTAGGACACCAGGACACTCAGGGAACCCCTAGGACTCTGGAGATGGTGCCATTTCCTCCTGCACCTTTTTGCTAGGAAGTATTTCTGCCCCTCCCTGATCGGTAGGGACAAGTTTCGCCTGCTGCTGGCAGAGCGAATTCTCACCCCTAGCCCCTGGGGGAATTTTTGCTGCCTGCTGATAGCTGGTAGTGCCCGCATCTTTGCGCGAAATGGCCTCTAGCATCACCCTTGCTGAGGATAATAGCGTCGAGGCTGTTTTATCCTTTTTCATTGCCAAATGATAAAGGTGTCTATTGATCTCTTGCCAAAAGCCTGGCTCAAAAAATAGACGGGATTCTGCACGGGGATAATTACATCTTGTCCATAATAATAGTTCTTTGAGTTCCTTTTCAGAAATTTCCACTGGATGAGTGTTTGTCACACCTCGTAAGGTAGACAAGATACTAAGTTGTTCCTGGGAACATGTTCCCCCCGTGTTCTGAATTTTGACCTGTCTTACCAAAATCTGAGTCATCTGCAAGGTCAATCCGGAGGTTTTCCTGGCCGCTGGCCAGCAGCTTGCAGGTGAGGAATCCCAGGTGCGCCTTCTGAGTTCCCTCCTTCTCGGGTCGAGCTTGAGGCAATTTGTCTCTTGGCAGAGGTCCAGTAGTCCAATGCTGGAATTTTTCTCCAGTGAGAGTGCCTCTTCTCGGGCTGTGATTCAACGTCCGATGTTCAGTGGTCAGAGCTCAATAGCCCAAGCTTGTGCCCACCCAGGGACGCCAGTTGTCGGAGTCTCAGAGGTCGAGATGACCCCAATATGTGTTAGAGAGTCTCTTTTTTCCCAGCCTGGCAGCCAAAGAAGGAGTCAGAACTCTCCATCTGCAGTTTCCAAGGTTGTTTATTTTCTCATATCTAGTACATTCTCTTCCTGACCCACCGTGATCTGTTTAGCAGGCCAGACAGAGGCACTCTGCCTGCCTTCAGGGCAGTGTTGTCTTTTTATACTATAAACTACGTGTATGTTATTTACAGTTAATTCCCAATACCTATCACCTGTGTTACACAGTCCGTCTCTACTCTAAACCAATCCAAAAGTGCCAACATCACCCTGAAGATGGAGGCTAAGAAGAAGGAGAAAGAAGGACAGGACATGCCCAAATTCCTCCATCTTGGCCCCCAAACCCCTATTCTAAAAACCCCAAAATTCTACTTTTCTACTTTGTGACAAACTAACTATCACTATACTGAACTTTCGTGGCTTGTGCATCCTCATATAAGGTTGGTAATTTTCTCCATGGGTTGAAATCAAAGGCACAGGGCTCTTGGGCTTTGTGCCAAGGTCTCTGAGACCCCTGCCAGGGGCTCAAGCCCTCCAGGACAGCCAGAGGGATATCCTGGGTTCCAACAGTCCTGTGCAACTCAGTGGGATGATCAGTCTCTTTAGATTCTGTGCTTTAGATATCAGAGTTGATTTCCTATTATGATGTTTGGCAACTGGCTAATCTCCAGGGATTTAAATCCAATGACATTTTATGTGGCACTTTTGCTACTTTACGTAGCCCCTTTGGAAGGCTTGAAGGCATATAATAGGCATAGATTATTTATTTAGTCAACCAGTAACTTCAGAGTTCTCTCCTCTGCCTCTGGGCTCCCACAACTAAGAAGCCCAGGTTATGCCCTCATGTGCACTGGATCTCAAATAACCTGTGTGTGAGTTCAACTCTCCCTTCTTTTACAAATAGCTTCTCAAATCCAGACACAGTGTAGGAATAGCCCCATCTCCATCTGAAAAAAACCAAGCTGTAGGTTATAAAAGGTAACTGAGTCAAAGCAGCTGAGGCCATGAGAAAAGCCTCTTAGACCAGAGGTGATAGGGAAAGGGCAAATGAACAAACGTGGGCAAATGAACAATGAAGGATAGGGAGTGGCCCGTGCACTTTTCCCTGCCACTTATCATCTACAAAATGTATGTCATATTCCCAGGAACTGGGCAGGGGGGAAATCACAGCAAAGAGAGTCTCTTCTCTGAACATACCCTCTCTTGTTGACCTGCTTAGAATGGCTGATGGTAGCAGCAGCACAAGTTGTCATGAATTGCTCAGTTCACCATCCCGCGGCTTGCTGTCCCCTCAGGCACGCTTCAGACATAGGCTGGCACCATCCCAGGTAAGATTAAAGCCAAGTTTAATTTCTAACTTAAAGATTTATTCATTTTAGTATTGGACACTGGTACAGACTGACTAGCCTGAAGTTCGCACCTTGTGGTGTTTTTGAAGGCAAGTTTACAGTTCTGTGCTCCTTCAGTTTGGCAGCCTTGTTCACTGGCTTATATGATCAGCCAGGCTAGCTGATGATTGCATCACTTTGGTGCTTTGCCGCTTGATTTCTAAATCACAGTGCCTGCTAGTACAACAAACTGTGATTCGGTGTCTCCTCACAGACCAAACGTGATGCTGTCCTTGCAGCTTCTTCGGTGTAAGTTCCTGATAGAGGAATGCATGCAATTTTGAAAATTAAGGACTAGTAGGGCCATGTTAGTAGGTGATGAGTCCCTCCAGAAAATGGAAGGAATGGTCATGGCAAAGGCATATAAGAGCAGCAGATATGCTGTGATGCTAAAACAAATTATGATGGGACAAATAGCATTTGTTTGAGGTGCCAGTGGCATCTATCCCAATTAGGTTATATTGGGTTATACCTAAGGAGTGAAGGAAAGTACAGTCAAGGTCATTCATTCCATCAGATTTTGTATACTGGCTGTATAATGTAGACTTAATAGGACCATGAAGCACTGTATCACTGTTACCATTTCATCACAGTTCAACATCTGAAAACTGGAAATTAAGAGCTGTCTCTGTGTTATCCCTGGGGTCAGCACTGACATATTTATTCTTCTTTAATTAGTCACAGCAAACTCCAGACTGGGTCAGGGGAGGCTGGAAGGGAGAATCTCAGAATGAGCATTTAAATTCTGCCTTACTGCAAGGGGATAAACAGAAGGGTATCTTTGACTCCCTGACCTCCAACACTGTGTGGATTCTCCTAAGCATTAATTCCCACTACAGCATTTGCTACAAAGGGATACACACACTATTAACTCTCAAAGAGAGACGGGCAGTTTGGGAGTGACAACAGAACATGTATGTAATTTTATTTTTGGTTTCAGAAAAGGTAGGCCAGGCCGGGTGTGGATACACTGCCTCTTCCCATTCCCACTATTTTCCTGGAAGGTTGCCCTCACACAGCAAAGCACAGTTTCACTCACAGATTTGCACTGGTACAGAAGTCTTGAGGGTCCTCTCAGTCAGTGGCAGCCAGACGTGTCACACAGCTCTCCCATCTCACCATGCCTGCAGTGAGGAACCACAGCACCAACAGGCCATGAAGGGGAGCAGCCTTTGCAGTTGGCACAGCAGGTGCTGAAAAGGCCATTTTACTTACATTATTGCATTCATTATAAGCTTATCCCCAATAATGATGTCATATGCAGATGCTTCACACTCTGGTGAAGGGAAAAGAACAGAGGAGCACATAAAAGATATTGAAACCCTCTGAATTTCCGTTAGGTGTGGCAAGGAGGGGACCAAGTGGAAATTTCCCTCTCTGCTTTCCTCTGCACAGAGGAAAATTTTTAAGAAAAAAAATAAAGATTAGGCATTACAGTGATTTGCAAAGGTAATTAAAACATGGCTTTGGTTTATGTCCTCAAAAAACAACTAGAATAGGAATTTTTCACCAGGAAGAAGATAGTGAACTATTGAAGTTGTTTGGAAAGAACTGGCAAAGTTTTTTTCAGTTTTTTATTGACAGTGTTTCTGTCCATTTTATGTTTGCTTCCTATAAATATTCTGGCAGGAAAAATTACTGTCAAGACTGTACTTCAGAACAGTCAATATTTAGGGTTTTACTGATAGCAGATTTGGAGTCCTTTAAATTTCTACCAAACACTTTCACAGACACATAATTAATCAGTAGAGTCACAGAAATAGCATGTGAATAACACATTAAATCTAAACTTGTTTGATTGAGGGCTTTTTTTTTTTTTTTTTTTGAAAACCTACAGAAAGATGCTCACAAACAACCAACAGTTTTTGGAAATTATCCTCAGAGTAAGTTAAAAGGAAAAATAAGGAAGGAATATTCAAGCAGATTTGTGGACAGGAAAGAAATGGACTACATGTCCAAGTTAACTATTTAACTTTTTATTGCTGGAAATTTAATTACTAAATTTACTGGTAGCTAATATGTTATGTATTTTGAAATTATTTTTCCTAGTGTTTACCAGAGAGATTTTTATTTAAAAATAAATGTTATAAATGAATGAAGGGGGAAAAAATTAATCCCCATAACAATTTCAGTGACACTACTTTTTCATAATTTTAAACAGTGACTTCTAAGCTACACTTTTTCTATAGTTGTACTACCATTAAACCACCTTATCACTGCTATTCCACATGGTGCACTGGACAGCCCACACTCTCTGTGGGTTTGCCCTGACCTTATGTGGCTTCTATCTTATAACTGAGTGCAGACCTCACAGCAGCACTGCTTCCTTTGGCAAACGATTGATCATGTCAGTCTCTTCTCCCTTCCTCCCTGTTCCCTTCATCTTTCTAACCTTTTTACCAATTTACTTGTTCTCTTTTTTTTCTACTGTATTAAAACACGCCTATAGGCTGAGCCGTTTATTTCTTTCTTACTTTATGACTCTTCCTGTTGAGTTGGAAAGTATTGACAATGCATGAAAAGTTACTTCAGTTGAAGAGAGGCTTCTGTACGTAATAGCACATCATGCCATTTATGCCACAGAGGATCTTTGGGGCCCTCTGCAATGTAGCTTCTGACAGATTATGCAAAACAAACAAGATAAACAACATACAGAATTCTAAAACACATGTGGCTTGCACCTAAGTCAAATCAATTCAACCAAGTAAATTAATTGAAGCTTCCAATTTCAATATCTAGAAATTTGAAAAAAAAAAACCAAAAAATCAGTTTTATCTTCCTACACTCACATTTTGTAAATGCAGGCACCTTCACACTTTATCATATGTATTGTGTGCTATTTTTTTGGTAAATAGCCTGGAATTTAAAATAATATGTGAGTTGCTAATTTATTTTAGGGTCTGTAGAACCATTTAGGGGACTGGCTATTGAAACAATGCTGTTATCCAGACAGTCTGTAACTAAACTGATTAGGTGTGTACAGTGCAGACAATGACAGCACTGAACACTATGAATTAAAATTAATGAATTAAAAGAAGCAGCCTACTTCATAGCCAAAATTGTGGGAGTGAGCTAATACAACTTCGGGATGGATAGCAGAAATTTATTGATGTGATTTCTGGTTTGAAAATTTTTCTGACTATTGAAGCTCTTTATGTTTTTCTGCAGGTTGCCAAAAGGACAAAAACTTTAAACAAAAGTTGAAGTTCAATCTCTGTTTGACTTCCTTTCTTAAAACAAGAAAACCAAAGCTTTTTTTCAGTTTCACATTGTACTTCACACTTTGTTGTGAATTTGCCCCTCTCCATATTCCTGTCATTTTCTCAGTGTGATTTGGCCTGGGGGTGGAGGGGTTAGCAAAACAACTTGAAAAGAAAACCTTAGGTAAGCCAGACAATATTGTACTGCCCCAAATAAATTCTGTGCCCCTTCTCCACAGGGAGACATTGAAGGTCAGAAAATAAGTTTCTCCTGCTTTTCATAGAAAAGGATCATAGAATAATTTAGCTTAGAAAAGACCTCTGATAACACTGAGTCCAACCACAAATGTAACACTGTCAAGTCTATCACTAAACCATGTCTCAAAGAACCACACCTACATGTCTTTTAAATACCTCCAGGAACGGTGACTCAACCAGTTCCCACGGCAGCTTGTTCCACTGCTTGACAACCACTTTAGTGAAGATTTTTCCCCTAATATCAAATCTAAACTCCCCTGGTACAACTTGAGGCTATTTCTTCTCATCCTTTTATTTGTCACTTGGCAGAAGAGATTGGTCCCCACCTGACCACAGCCTCCTTTCAGGCAGCTGCATGGTGTGGTAAAACTTCCCTAAGCCTTCTTTTCTTCAGGCTAAACTACCCTAGATTCTTCAGCCACACCTCATAAAAACTGTGCTCCAGATGCTTCTCCAGCTATGCTGCCCTCCTCTAGACTCACTCCAGCACTCAATGTCTTTCTTGTAGTGAGGGATCCAAAACTGAACACGGGATTCAAGGTGTGTCCTCATCAGTGCTGAGTACAGGGGGATGACCACTGCCCTGGTCCTCCTGTCCACACTATTCTTGATACAGGCCAGGATGTCATTGGTCTTCTTGGCGACCTGAACACCTTCTGGCTTACAGTCAGTGGCTATCAATCAGCTCCTCCAGGTCCTTTTCAGCCAGGCAGCCTTCCAGCCACTCTTCCCCAAGCCTGTATTGCTGCACAGAGTTGTTGTGACTCTAGTGCCTCATCTTGTTGTACTTCATAGAATTGGCTTTGGCCCATTGATCCAGCCTCTCTGCAGAGCCTTCCTGCCCTCCAGCAGATCAACACTCTTAGGGTTATCTGCAAATTGACTGAGGGCAGACCTGATCCCCTCGCCCAAATAATGGATAAAAACATTAAACAGTAATGGCTCCAGAACAGAGTTCTAGGGAACACCACCAGTGACCAGCTGGATTTAACTCCATTCACCGTAATTCTCTGGGTTAGGCCATCCAGACAGGTTTTTACCCAGAGAAGAATACATCCATCTAAACTATAAGCAGCCAGCTTTTCTGGGAGAATACTGTGGGAAAGAGTGGCAAAAGCTTTACTAAAGTCCAGGTAAACAACAGCCACAAGTCTTTCCCTCATCCAAGTGGGTTATCTTCTCATAGAAGGAGATCAAATTGGACAAACATGATCTGGCCTTTCTATTCCTCTCCAAGGTGGCTTGTTACCTTATGTCTTTTTGACCACAAATTATTTAATTCAGAGCCTGACTTCCTGCCATATTGCAGGTAGGAATGAGAGCTCAAATACTTCCTAATTGTCCTCAATTTATCTCTGTTTCTTTTGTTGGAAGGCTTTTATTTCCATAGATAATGTTATGGTTGACTTACTCCTGCCACTATTCCAAGGCTTCCACAATCTCCTGTGCCATTGAATCAATAGGAGCTTTGCTATCAAATGCAAGCCGGAGGCAATCCATAATTATTTAACTCCAATTGCTACATGGAACTTGCTCTGAACGACCATTGAATTATTATTCTCTGCTAATCTGTAGCTGACTAAAAACTCCTATAGAGTATTCCTGAGCACTCCCTGTTCCCAGGGAGGTTAATCAAATCACAATTGCTGCTCTTTTATGTCAGAAATAGGGGATGAGATAACATAAACCCCACAAAATTTCAGCTAAATAACAGGTCCAAAAGAGACAAAACCATGGATGGGTGGCTGCTGTGGTCAGCACAGAGTCAGTAGCACTAAGGCTATCCACACATTTAGCATAAAGAGCAGCAGCAGCTCAGAACTCCTCCACCACCCGCCGCTGCCACAGCACTGTCTGATCACCTCCTGCCTGCATCACATCTGACTAACAGCCAGCTGCCTCAGCCCTGTGCTCAGAAACACTGGCCAAAAATTCATTTAAACCAAATGGGCCCTCATTACTCTTAGAGTCCTCTCACTGCAGCACAGCATGATGCTGGGACTAGGTATTATTTTGTTTTAATCAGTGCTGCTGATATTTGAGACAGTGAGAGGATTTCACTGCAGCCTTTAATGTGGGTCTAGTGAGATGCTGTTATATATTTGGCTGTGTCTCAGTACAGGGGCTTGTTTGACAGGCCTTGTCATCATCTACCTCCAAGATTATCATTCATGCTGCTGGAAGGACAACTTTATTGGACTAAATATTGGCATGTGTCTGTGTGGCTCACACAGGTAAAGACTCTCCCTGGGCTGTGTGTCTGAGTCACTGTGAGTAGGTGTAACAACTGCACTAGTTATTAATAATCTCTCTGAAACCTCTTTACAGTGATTAAGGGAGTACTTTATGAAAGCAATCTGCTTAGTGGGCTCTTGCCAAGGAAGACCCACTAAGCAGATTTTGTTGGATCCTCCAGCCAAACTGTTCTTTTCTTGGCAACTGAAATGTGCATCAATGTAGATGTAATGTCATTTTCCAGCATTTTTGTAATGTACTTTATTCAGATTATTTGGACTCTACACAAAGCACTAATTCAAATCACAGTATTTAACATTTCCAGTCACTTTTCTGATGTGCCAATGTATATAAACAAACCTGAGCAGAAGACAAAAGGTCACATTTAAAATATACCTAGAAGGAAAAAAAAAAATAATGTGTTCTTTTTTTGCCTCCAACCCCCTTTTTGTGAATAAGAGACTTGAGTGAGGGATTTCAATATGAGATGAATGGCAGGCATATGTCATCAGGTGATTAACTTCCTGCAAATCATGGCCAGAACAGCTCAGCAAATTGCCAGGGATCTGCTCAGCTTTTCCCCAAAAGGGGCAGTTGGGGATGAGAAGAGCCAAGCTCTCACTGAGAAAGCCATGAAGCTGAGATCATGTGACAATGGCCTGTAGCTACCAGGAAGTTCTGGTAACCCTGGTTTTGGATGAAAATAATGATCACACAGAAGGCTTTAACCTGTGTATGTTACTAAACAGGGCTGGTAGCTAGTTTGCCTGAGTCAGAAGAAGACTAGTAGGTTTCACCTGACCCATTTTCTTTGAGTTGTGGTATCTTTAACTTCTGTTTACTCCTGTAAAGAGTCATATATACATACATACCTATATATATATATATATATATAAATCTATCTTTTAGAAAAGCTCAACCTTTTTCTCTCTTCCCACATCCATTTCTAGCAATAGCTCAAAGCCTGGGTTTACTATTGTACTGTGTGCCTCATGACATCTTGTCCTCACATACCAGAAAGTGACTGTCTCTAAAGCAACTAAGCAACTTTAAAAGGCTAAGTAAAGCAGAATAAAATAGCAGCAAGCTGAAGTCTTCTATCTTTGTCTGTCCCAAGAGGGTTATGCTGGAGAAAACCAAGACACTCTGAAGGAAGCAAAAAACAAGAACAAAAAAGAAACCATCTCAAGAAGGGAGAACAAAAACAATAATATCACCTTAGGCAGAATGTCAAATAGGTATTTGGAGTTCAGAGTGCTACACTAGCCTGACTATACTCAACTTTGACCACCTACAGCAGTGGTGGTCATCAGCTTTGTGTCATTAAGTAATCACCTATATCATAATCTTTGTGTCATGAAGTAATTAATGTTGAGGTGATGTGCCATTTTCTTCCATATAACTTGCATTCACTGCATATCATATGGTCATCATTTCAGTTTCTATTGCATTAAAGTATTTAACAGAAGTCAGCTCCTTTTTGACTTCATATATTCAGTGTACATGGGTTGTGTTTTGGGTATTTTTTTTTGTATTTCCAGGGAGCAAGTGATCCAAAATACCCAGGTAGCCTCTGAAACGCATTTCTTCCATCTAGAAGACAAACAAGCTTAGCCTTAAGAAAACAGTAAAGAACAGACACACAGAAAACTCTACTAGCTTAATAGGCCCCATGTCACAGTATCATAGAATCACAGAATGGTTTGGGTTTGGAGAGACCTTAACAATCATCCCAATCCAACCCTCCTGTAGGCAGGGACACCTTTCACTAGACCAGATTGCTTGGAGCCTCATCCATCCTGCCTTGAACACTTCCTGGGACATTAACAACTTCTCTGGGAAACCCGTTGTCTTGGCTTGAAAATACAGGGTCTGCTAAGGAAGGCAGGAGCTTCTCTTGAAATGGAAAATTTAAACCCCTTCCCTCTGAATTATCATAATTTTGAAATTAAGGGGCTCTCAGGCAAAGATATGGGAGTAGGAATAACAGTCCTTTATTAGGAAAAATAAAAGTAAAAATAAACAATGCAGTAATACAAAACAGCACTGACAGAGTCAGAATACCACCTGACACCCTGTTGTTCAGGGTGTTGGCAGCAGTCCGATTGAAATGGTGGCTGCAGTGCTCCTGGGGTGACAGATGTGGTTCTGTTGAACCAGTGATCCTGTAGAAGGGTGTAGTTTTCTTCTGAAGGTCCAGTGGTGGTGTAGATGGGCCTGGCCTTCTTCTGGGAATCTAGTGGAAAAAAGGCTGCTCCTCTGGGAATCTAGTAGGAAAAATCTGCTCCTTTGGGAATCCAGTGGGAAAGGGCTGATTGTGGTGTTCCAAGTCTCTGATTATATCCAGGTAGGAATGCTTGGCTCCTCCCCCTGGGCAGAGCATCTCACAAAGGGATGCTGTAATTTTATCAGTAATGCAGTGAGACTCAATGGCCCATTAACAGAACATGGGGTCTCATGAGAGCAGAGCAGAGAGGCAAAATCCCCTCCCCACTTTTTATGCAGCCCAGGGTATGATTGGTTTTTTGGGCTGTAAGTGCACACTGTCAGGCCATGTCTAGCCTCTCATCCACCAGCACCCTCAGAACCCTCCTTGGCAGGCTTTTAATCTGCTCATCCCCAGTCTGTATTGATAGTACAGGTTGCCCTGATCCAGGTGCAGCACCATGCACTTAGCCTTCTTAAATCTCATGAGATTCCCATGCGACCATTTCTTGAGCTTGTCCAGGTCCCTCTGGATGGCATCCCATCATTCAGGTGTGTCAACCATACCACTCAACTTGGTGTCTGAGGGTGCACTTAGTGATGTCATATTCTTCTGCCTTCGTGTACATAATCATGAAATGACACTGACTAAATAAATTTACATACAAAGGGTGCATAAAACTGTGCATCCATGAGTGACTTTCAAAAAGAGATATGTAGGCAGGTATTAGCCTGCCTCTACAACAGGCAGAGGAACTATCCTTGGTTTACCACATTTGATACAGCGCCAGTTATCCCATTTTAGTTTCATCTGTTTTGTCAGTCTGCAACAAGAGGCTGCCTAGTGATGGTCTTGCCCGTCTCTACCGCCCATAGAGTGGTGTACAGTCAGTGGTGCAACAGGGTGAAACATTCTCCATTGTGGCTCTGGTCTTTGCAATAGCAAGCAAAGCAATTTTGGGCAAGCCTCCTTTCTTCCTCCTAGAACATCTGCAACATCTATAAACTGTAAGGTCTTTTACTGGAGCTTTGAGCTGATGATATTTAAATGAAAGACAATTTCTAAACTTCAAATAATGTTAAAGAAATAGGATGATGATAACTTGGCTGAAGGAAAAAACCCAAATACAGGTATGTGCATTAATGAAATAATACTTTCCATCACCAGTCCTTGATGAGTTTGCCTGTTAGTGGTGGAGGAGCATGGGAAGTGTTAATGACCCCTTGATCTCCCCAGTAAATCCATACTTGAAATGGAGGGGATTAAAATGTCTTAAAAATCATGTGCTAGAAACTGAGAAAGCTTAACATTTTCCTTATGCAGATGTCAGATGACTTCCCCTACCCCTACATCAATTATACATAGCTCTCCAGCAGGTTAAAACTGCAGGACATGAGTGCTGGTATGTTAAGGTAAGAGTTCCTGTAAAAAACTTTTAAGTATCTTGTCTTGGCATGGCTCCACCTTACTGCCTTTGTCCAGGGGACTGCTATGAAACATCAGAATTGTCTACACAGATTATCATGATCCTCTTCTCCATTTTCACCAATTCTCCATTTTGTGAATGTGGGAATACATGAACATGTGATCATCCCAGTATAGAAGGCCCCTTCCAGCTTTACAGACCACTTGTGCTGGGCTCAGTCAGTTCTTCTTCCTGAAAATGCAGTAAGAATTCATCCAAATTACCAGTTCTGCTTAGCAGCATGAAAATAAAATTAAAAAGAGGAAATACAAGCATAGCTATAACCTACCGGTGAAAGAGGAGAAATATAAAACTCTACCAAAGAGTAGGAAGAAAAAAAGTTCAGTGCGGTAAAAAGGAGAAGATATAATAACCAACATGCTAAAATGATGTATGTTAACAGTTATAAGGAAATATTTTATAAGATCCAAGAAAAACCAAACCAAACCAAACCAAACAAAAACAAAAACAAAAACACAAAAATAACAAAAAAACAAAAAAAAAAACAAAAAAACAAACAAACAAACAAAAAAACCACAAAAAAAAAAAAGAAGGGTGTTCAAATTATCTAAACCCAGAATCTCTCAAGAAGACCAAATCCTTTTGCATGTTAGTAGCAAATGTCTGGGTGACACCAGTAAAACCTTGTCTGATATTACAATAAATATGAAGAGGCAAAAGCATTACCCAAAAACATCAGCAATCTGCCTCTGTTCCAGTAATAAAGCTATTACTTCTGTGACTAATACAAATGCCTGAGATTTTTACAGCCACCCTGTCTGCACAACACTCAGCTGCAATGAAATTGCCTTCTTACTCCAGAGAGACACAAAATTTAACTTTTAGCCATCTGAGAGCTGCTTGCACAGTGCCACATTTGTACTGGGGAGAAAACAAAAGAACCAAACCAGGCTCACATTTTTTGTTTACATGCTTTCAATTCTTTTAAAATTATATCCACCGAAGCTTGGAAATGTAATTTATTACTTCATGTTACTATATATACAATATTGTAGTTATTATATAAATATAAATAAGTGAAAATTTTGATTCCTGGAGGAACCCCTCCATTGCCATCCACTGAGTCTGAAACCAGCTGCTGCTTTCTCACCAAATTGGAGGCAGATTCAAATCTTGGTTGCCCTAAATGTATTTCTGAAGTAGCATCAATTACTTCAAAGCCTTTTGAGGAATTCATAGCATGTGTTGCTCCCTGATGCTGTCTACAATGATATATCAGTTTGTGGGCTGTTGTGGCTCATTGACTGGTACTTCTGCCATCCACAGTCACTTTGAATGGCATCTCACTGTATGAATATTCTCCCTGCAGGAAAAGTGATAACCTGTAGGCTCCAGAGCATGCTTGCAGAAAACCAGCAGGATTTCCTCCTGGTGGGGACCTGAGCACTCAGACACCATGGGTGCTCACCAGCACACTTAGAAGAACACACTTTTTGTTCATGCCTTGCTGCAGAGTCTGAACCTGGAAAGGCTGTGGGCTGAGGCTGCATGAGGCTGCATTGTGAAAAAGGATTGTGCTTTGCCAACAGCTTAGAAGACTAAACAAAAATTGGTTATATTTTATGCTGCAAACTTTTTGAATTTGCTTTAAAAGCTGTTTCATTCAATTAGTCTATTTTCAATTTTAATGGGGTAGAAATATTTCCAATAGAAAAGTCATCTTCCAAACAGAAAAGTTATTTATCCCTTTGATATTCTTTATCTATAAGGTGTTTGTTTTTCTGAATAAGGCACTATAATATACATGTCAGAAGCAGTACACATATCTCAGTAAAGCTTCAGGACAACAGGTGGATGAATTCTTCGCATCAACCTAGAGATCATTTTTAGGATGCTAAATATTTTTACAGTTCTGAAACTCATTATGTTTTGCCATATGTGCAAGGTAGATGAGGGACTGAAAATGGCTTAATAGCCACATTTTTGACAAATACCCTTTATCAACAATGGGGAAAAAACCCCAAACTATACAACACCTTAAACACCAGCACTATTGTAAATTGTACATTTAACAAAATGGAAAGTAATTGTGTCTGTCTTTGGCAACCATCCATCTTCAATATTAATAATTCTCAAAAAGTCATACAGGAGTGGTTTATCTGAAATTCCTTTGAACAGCTTCTCTACTGTTTTGCCACATAAGAAGACTTGGCCCACTCTGCTATGCAAGCATAGAGGAAATTGGTATTTATTTTCTTTGTGTGCTGACATCATTGCCTAGTGATATTATTCCCTTTACCCAAGGGCATATACATCTCACCTCCACAAAAAATCATATTACAGCAGGACCTTACACATAATTTAAATAAAACAAGATACCTTCTTTAATTTAGCAGGATGAAGCCCATCTGGACATTGGGAAGGCACTCAAATGTCCAAAGGTTTGAGGAGTGTCTCCTGCAGATTGTGTGAAGCTTGAAAAAATGTCTTAGGGCAGCCTCTCTGAAAGAAGGATGGGGACAGCCCTGAAGCACTGGGTTTTGTGCAGCCCAGAAGGCACCAGCTCCATTGCTTCTCCTGCTGCATGGTGAGGAGGGAACAAGAGTACCCCATAGGTACAGGAAAACATAATATAGGTGACGTTTTAATGTAGTGAGAACAGACAGAACTGAAGAGCCTCTTTATGCCCCATATTCTGCTCTACACCAGTGTCCAGCTTCAGGTCCCTTTCACCTCTCACTCTTGCAATGCAAAGCAGCTATGAGAAAAAGTGTAGGATCCTGCAGGACATAAGCATCACTGCTGCTAGTCTGGGTTGTGAAAGCAGTCAGGAGTTGTTCTTTCCAACCTGAGGGAGATACAACACTGTCATGGAAAATAACTATAGGAAGAGACCCTTCCAGCTACAAAACTGTTGAAACCCCGTAGGACTTCCAAATGTTTCTTTTGTTATTTTGGAATTTCTGGGTTGTTTTTCTCTGAATTTCTAGCTTTGTTCTCAGACCATTGCTATAATCCTACATAATAGAATCTGTTCCAGTCTCTTGCTGTGTTTCGTTTGCAGCTGTAGTGTGTACATAGCAATTAGCTGCTGATGTACTGTTATCTAGTCTCTAGTCTTTAGCATGCTTTATTGTACTTTTCATTCTCCATATGCCATAGAAAGTCAGTCAAAGTCCTAATCCTGTTAAACAAAAACCAGCTTTGAATTGTGGGGCCTAGCACATACTGAAATGCCTGATGAACTTTCTGTGCACTTGCCCCGGCGTGTGTTTGTGCATGTGTGCACATGTATGTGTGTGTGTGCCTGTGAGAAGCAAAGCACTCTTTCAGATCCACCTGAGCAATACAGGAGAACATACTGTTAGAGATTTTGACAAATGTACTAATATATTGAAGAAACAAGTTTGATTTGTATCTGCAAACAATTATCTTTTTCTGAAGGTGAATTTTCATAGTAAGTATGCATATTCTTCCTCAGCAATATAAGGAAACACCAGCAGACCCCCAGCATTGCCCTAATTTTTATGATACATTTTTGTGCCTTGTAAACAACTATTTATTGCCATGTTTAGATCAAGAAAGTGGTAACACAGAATTGTGACTGATTAAAAATTTCAAAAATTAGGACAAAGTAAGACTAGAATCTTAGTAATGAAGAATATGGTCAACAGAATAACTTTCATAGACAATGTTCTAAAGAAAAATATAATATTCAAACAGACACATGATCAGTAATTTGGATGAACTCCTGATCTTGCTAAAGCAAGTAGTAAAATTAATTTCCTAAAGTGACATGTGAAAAATAGAAATGTTTAATTGCAGTTTCCTTGTATTTGAACAATAATATTTTTATTTTTTTTAAAAAAGGGTTTCAGTAAACCCATTGCTTTTTGGCAAAATTAAAACCTCTCTCTTACAACAAAACTGAAAATAAATATAGTTTTGCTGGAATCCTAGATTTTTTGGTGTGTGTGTGATAGAGAGAAATGTAAACAAAGCAAAGGAATTTCAATAAAAAGGAATTTAAAAGACATTTTACATCAAGCTCTCTTTCCATTCTCTCCCTTGTCAATAATTTCCCAGTATCTTTACTTTCTGCTAATGTATGGCTGTGACTTCTCTTGAGGAACTTCAGCATCCCTTTAGGCTGAGCTTTCAGTGTTGCCTTTCCTGCAACAAACGATCTACTGCGTGGCCTGCCCATGTTACCAACAATTCATGATAAAGATGAGGCAATGGAGGCAACTCCCTGTGTTCTGCATGGACAGAGGTGCCCGTGCCAGAGGAACTCCTCTCTGACAGCCTTTGGAGAGCAGCTCATCATGCTCATAGTTTAATAAGCATTAGCATGCTGCTCTCATCCCCACCCCCCCACGTAGACACGTAGATGCCATGCAAGCATTACTGCATATAAGTTTCACGACATCTCTGCAAAAGGAAAATGTCTGTGCCACCTCAGATTATGAAGGGTAAACTGCAGTACAATTTATTTGGCTAAAGGAAGCTATCCATAACAGAGATGCCTACTACAAACTTGGCCTCCCTGAGGTGGCCAGAAAGAAACAATTCCCTCTGAGAGATATTTATCTCATCCTAAAACAAGAATGAAGTAAGTCTGATGCACTGTGCTCTAGACATATTTCCTTCTCCTAATTTCTGGCTTCTGGAGGGAGACAGATGCGACAGTCTCAGATAAACAGTAGAATCATCTGTGGGGAGGTGACCCTCGCATAATTTCCACCCTACATGCCTAACTCATAGCTTGCACTCCAAGTTAGATTTGCATCAAGGTCATGCAAGTGCCAGACACAAGTAACCAAAAATAAATCTTCGTCCAGTAATACAGGGCACAGGTGTGAACAGAGCTCCTGTTCACAGGAACAGTGTGACATATTAGGAAAACGAAGGACAATGGGAAGAGGGGAAAGAGAAGGATGGTATTTTAGCAGTAGGACCTCCCTCAGAAGCTCTTGGAAACCTTCACCACAGGGAAATGGAGTCTCCTCTTTCAGCCTCACACACAGCAGAATTCAATGTGTGCAACGTGGAAGCCAGGGTGAATTTACAGTAAAACTTCCTACAAAGGAGAGATTTAAAACCCTCCTGGCTGTTATCACAGCAGCTTAGTTTCAAAAACAGAGCAGTGGAAGAAAATCAGGGAGCCAATATTTAAAGGTTAAATTGAGACTCTCTTCTGTGTCTGCAGCCCTCAAAACAAAATGGTTGGAGAGACTTTGTGGCAGGGAGTTTGGGCTGGGCACAGCCTGGCCACTCCTCTCAGCACAACCAGGCGATAGGGATGGTCCTGGGCTGCTCCATCCATGTCTAAAATCAGGCACAAGTTGGCACTGTTTTCAGCAGATGATCCATGTACCCAAAGTCATTTCTCACCTCTTAATCAGTTTCCTGGGATTCAGCTGAGCTGTTAGCAGAAGATTGCCATGCTGTTTCCTCCCCCAGTGGTGTTCAATGCCAGCAGTACTCAAGTGCCCTCAGGAGCATTACTGTTTCCATAAGCAATGAGAGGAGAGGGTGAGCATTATGAGCTGTATATTTTATTATTTTGTGTCTATAAGAAAGGCTGTTTGCTAAACTCAGGTACTCAGGTAAGGCAAACATGAGATGCTCCTTAGCTGTATGTCACAACGTACGAACACAAGCCAGAGGCACAAAAATATAAGACCCAGCTTTGCCTTAGTTGCTACCCCCTCATCCCTTTACCTTCTGATAATTTTTATGTAGATAAACATTATTTTTTTTCCAGTCACTTTACCTTGCTTCCTACTAGTTTTTTCTTCCTGCCTTCCCTGTTGCTAAAAGAATGCACAATTTTGCAGATGGATAAAACCAATTTTCAATTGCAGATAACTATGGGAAAAACCTGCAGCATGTCATCTTTCCCCTTCCCAGCCAAGGAGAGATGACAAAAAGTAGGAATAATCCCACATGTTTGTGTGGCCATCTACCTAGATTTGAGGCATGGCACAGAGTTCATGCTTTGTTCTGATATTCCTTGGGCAAAGAGGCAAAAGGCAGTTAGACCAGCTTGGTCCTCATCTCAGAGTCAGAGTGATGGACCATATCTCCTGGGAAATATCAGCCTTGCACTGCCTGGGTTCTCAGTAATGTTCATTGTTCTCATTTGGGAGCCAGAGAAGGGTTGAAGAGACACCAAGGGCCACCCTCCTCTGAGCCTTAGGTCCTTCCAGGCACTCTAATTCCTTCTCAATTTTGAAGGCTTTTCCTATCATCATATCTGCCTACATTCCTGCCCTATTTTTTCTTCTTTGCTCCTTTTCTTTCTCTCCTCATGCACCCTTCCAGCACCCCTTCCCAGTAAAATGCAGCACAGGGAGGCAGAACAGTCTGGCATTGGCCTTTCAATATATTTAAATACCAGCAATTCACTGAGCTGGAAAATTGTAAATCTGCAATTTTATTGAAAAAGGTGGTCACCCTGTTCTTTGGAGCCATGTTCAGAGACAGCAGCATAATTAATAGACCTTTATGCAACACAGAAGCAAAGAATGGCAAATTTATTAAGACTGGTTAGACAATATTTTTAATTTCTAAGAAATCAACTTTCCAGATCTAGTTTTGCTTATTGCTACATGAAAAGAAAGGCTGTTTAAACCATCCTGTGCAGGTAAAAAAAAATATGTGACTGTCACATATTTTTTTTCCTTTAAACTAACACAGATGAGGACAGCAACTGGAACTGAGGGATTACTAATGTCTTCTAACAGTGTGCATGTGATGCCTACTCTGCACTGTGTCTAGACACCTTCCTAGCATTTCATGTAGCAGTGTTTCAAACCAAACCAGAGGCAGACCAGTGCTGTCAGTACAGCTATATTTTAGTTATTAAGGGCATGCTTACTTGATGTGCTGCTGGAAAGTTAAGTGAGGCACTCAAGCCGTAAAGAAACCTTTCAACTGGACAATATAAAAGGGGAGGCACAAGCCACCAAAGTGGAAAATAAAGGTGAAAGGTTTCAAAGGTAGGACAGAAGTCTTTCATATAGAAGGGGAGTATAAATGAAATGAAATTAAATTAAATAAAGCATGTCATCATCCTTTTTACAAAATATGGGTGGACTGAAGTAGCTGTAGTGAATTATGAAATTGCTGTAAGTTATGTGTGCAAAGAGCTACTAGACAGATGACATAACCCCAGTCTAGAAGATTAAAAGGTCCCTGACCTGTACAACTGGCCACAGAAATATGGAAGGTGTGATGAGAGATGAAGCACCATCTTTTTTGGGGAAGCCCTTTTGAATTGGACATGGTATGAACTTAGAGTGGAGCACCTCCTCCAGAATAACTAAACGTGCATATCTCATATTCTAAGAATACTTTCTCCAAATTAGCAAAGCCACTTTCACAGGAACATCTCTTCCAGAATAAGTCCTTAAGCAACTAAGCCCTGTGAGGAAATAAGTACTCTACAGAGAGGATGGGAAATATAGCAGCTCTAGAAAAAGCTCTTGGTTGCTGATGGCCACTTCCCTTTTCTAGATAATTAAAACTTCCTAACACCGAATTGAAATGATTGCCTGGGGCCTGACACTTCAGTGCTCTTGGAAAGAGTTCTGCTGAATAAACATAACTGAAATGCCAGGTAAAAATCAGACTTCTTCCACCCTTTCTGTTCTCCTTATTCTGGAAGTTCTGTCATTCAGTCTCCATCATTCTGTCATCCATTATTCAGGACCTGAGTCATGTGCTTAGTCCTTCATTTACACAGCAAGCCCTGCAAACACTGAGCATAGCTGAAAGGGTGTGAGCTAATGGTATCTGTAAAGAGAAACTATTAATTCAACCCCATGATATTTAAAAATATCTAGATATTTAAAAGTAGAAGAGCATTTCAATTTATTTCCCTACCTATATTAAGCTGCGTAATTTATGAATATAGCCTGTGGACTAAAACAAGATCATCTGTTGTGAGCTTGAAATACCAAATTATTATTGCCTGTTATGATCTTTACATAAATATTTGGGAAGTTCATATATTAATGTTATATTTTGTCAAGGATTCTCTCTCCTGTTAGCCCCACAGCCTCTTCAAGTTCTTAATTTCTGTGCTCTCAGTAGTTGCATATGGTTATAGCAAACCAGGCCTGATGAACCACTGGCACTTTCACACTTGTTTCATATCTGGGTGCAGTTCTCTGTGAGAGGAGCCACTCAGGCATATGGCCTGTAATAAGAGCTACAGTGAGTTGGAACCTCCTGCCTCAACAGCCATTTGGCCATTTGTTTTCTTGCTGCAGCACTTTGATTGTTTTCCTCCTTTTGACAGAATGATGAAAGCAGCTGGAGGGTTTATGTACCACCTCTACCAAATGTTACCATATTCCAGTAGTCAGGTAGAAAATGGGAAGATGATAAGGGAAAAGGTGCCCACCAACTCTGGAAGTCCCAAGGACTAAAAGGTTATGTCCTGCTGGAAGAAAGACTAACGTACATGCAGTCAAAACTTCCCAAAACAGCTGTGGTGGCTTTTGTTGATCTTTCAGCTGAGGTTGTCCATGCAGCAACTGGCAGTCTCAATTTTCTCTCTTACACCAAAACTGGGATAATTATTTTTTACCATGTATGTCTTTGATAATTATTACAGAATGTAGTTTAGAAGCACATCAGTGTGAAGGTATTTGAATAGTTTAATCCACCTCAGTGAAAAATATAATTTACAGCAAACAGGAGACAAAGCTAGTGCAATGGCAGAATAGGAAATAAGGCTGGAATTTTTCAAGCAAATGTGTGGAAAAAATATAGGCCTTTGAGCAATGCAAACATAGAACAGAAACAAGCAAGAAAAAGCTAAGCCTTATCCCTTGCCTAAAGAATGCCAAGTCGTATAATTTCTGAGGAGAATTCTAGGGGAATTCCAGTAAATTAGGCCTTGTTTCCTTCCTCTCATGCCTATATCTTAAGCACACAAGCTGATCAAACGTTTATTGCTACTGAAGATACAGGACAACAGCTGTGTTGCCTTTTGAGCCCCAGGAGAGCACAGGCAGAGTTCTACATTCGTCCTAATTGGAAGAAACTGAAAAGTTTTACATCAAACTGTTTTGCAACAGAGAGGCAAGCTTTCAGTTGCAGTGAATTATTCATTAAATGGTTCTGCTTCCCACAGAACATTTCAATTTTTCATTGAAAACCTGAGCAGGCAAACTAAGGAACTGCATTAAATACTTCAATTCTGAAGAGCCATCACAGCACTCCAGAGATCCCGTTCTGTTTCTTTGTTGGGGACTTTGCCTCTCCACCAAACTTCATTTCCCAAATATGCTGTCCAGGCAGCAGTGCTGATGCATACATCCCCCACTACTTGACAAAGGAATACTGTTAATTATGGAAGATGAAAAGAAGTCAAGGAGTCATAACTGTGTGTTTATTTGTTGGGACTTGAAAACTTCTACCACCTAACTCTGTCATTGTTTCCACTGGATAAGGAGGAAAAATGCATGAAGAAAGGGCAATGTGGAAGAAAAATGGTCATGAAACCTTTCAGCCTACTCAACTGCAGCAGCCAGTTTGTGTAGGAAGTGAAGCGGAGCTACAAGGCCCTCCAAAAATGAACAGGAGAGTCACTGAAGTATGAGAAACCGATGAGCAGAAAAAGAGGCCACTCGGTCTTGCTCGGTGACAGCCACAGGTTGTGTCAGACAACTCTCAGAGACATTTCAGCTCAGTCTAAAAGCAAGGTGCAAGTGAAAGTGAATATGTAATGTGAAGGTGAACTTACACCCAAATAGGACCACAAAAAAGTACAAAGTTTCAGAAGAAAACTCTCTGACCTCCTCAAGCCAAAGGTATGCATTGACAAGAAAAGCATCTTAAAGTCAATTGCTGACTGTAGATCCTTTCTAGAACAAATTGCCTTTGATTTCTCCAACGAGAATCTCAGCTGGTCTAACTTAGATAGCTGATTTCTGTAAAATTCATGCCCATTTACCTGTTGAGCCTCTTGCCCTTAGAGAAGTGGCATATTATCTAAGGTGAAAGATACATCCTTTGGCTATGTTTAAACTTCTGTTCAAGCAGAAAATATCATGAGCCGAAAGCTTCAAAACTGACAATGCTTCCTCTCAGCTATTGAAAAACAGAGCTAAGAAGTCAGTTTCATTCCTGAGATCAAAAAAATACAGCATTTCATTTTGAAAAGACAAAGAATCATCTGAAGCAAGGTGAAGACTAGGGATGTTAATGTAGGTGAGCTCTTAAATGTATCTGTAAAGAGGATCAGAGATAAACATGCAAAAAGAGTTTGACATATTTCTCGGAGGGAGAAGTTATGAATGATTAGATATGTTTGAAACTTGGTGTGATGACATTCAGAACCAAAAGATCAAGAGATTCTTGATCAAGGGAATCTAGGAGAGACAGAAAGAGAAACATGGGCGAAAGAATATAAGCCTATAGCAAAACACCTTTCTCTTTGTGTTTCAGGCTCTTTTTCTCTGTGGTGGGAAGGAAAGGTCAGAAATATATGAGCACCTGTCTTTGAAACCTACCAGTGGGTAGCATCCACTGATAGCATCAGAAAAAGTTTGATTTGGGCTCTGTTTGAGGAACAAGTCCTGATCAATTCTCATCTGAGTGGTCCTTATGTACTCATCCTTCCGCACAAGGGAAAATAATTGGTTATCTGATCAGATAAGGAAATGCCAAACAGGATACCCGATTATAGAAGAAAGCTGATCTATGGAATTAATTAGCTTCTTGATTCTTTGAGTCACATAGAAAAATAGAGAAAGAGAAAGAAAATTATTAGATGCTGACAAGGAATATGCTGGACTGTTTTACCTGCTCCAAGTGATTCCCAAGGCATAAAGTTCAGGAGTGCTTAGAGGGCTGTTCCAGAAAAGCCTGGCAGATGGTCTCCCCATAGCTTATTGGGCAAGTTTGTCTGCAGAAAACATGGATGACTTGCTCAGTGATAGGAACTCAGTGACAATACAGAGCAGCACAGTTAGAGATTCATGACTACCCTGCCTTTAACCATTCCTTTTCCCTCAGTACTGGTCATGCAGAAATTAGCTGTAACAGCAGAGAAGTGCCTAACATAGCTGGAAGGGCATGCACCATCTCCATGTCCTCCTGGAGTCTTATGCGAGGCTGATGCTGTGCATAGGTGCTGCCTGCCTGGCTGACACTTGTTGGCTCCATCCCTGTGCCAGGGCCACCAGCTCAGCTGCTGCAGCTGCCCACAGCCACTGCTGTGCTCATCTTTGGGCAGCTGACCACAAAATGCCAATTGCTATCGAGGCAGGCAGCAACATTTCTTTCTCCAGGACAAGAGTGCTGGCAACTGTTCCAAAATTCCATGTTGAATATTCCTGTGTGCATGTGTGTGCATTCTGTTACTTGTAGTATCTGCTTAGAAGTATGAAAGCAAAATGTCTTTGTCAGTTTTTTCTTTTTGTATTTGACAACTGTTGATGTCAATGATTATACTTTTGTTTGTAAATGGAAACCTGTTTGCTGCTGAGTCACAGAAGAAGGCAAGACATAATATCTCCTAATCAACCCAGAAAGTTGTGGATCACTGGAATGACAATCAGGAAGGGAGTCTTTTTTAACCAGCGATAGCAGAACTGAAGGATCCTGTTTCCTGTGCGGAATTCCCTGTCACTCACATGCTTTGACTGAGGTGAGTTGCATTCCCCAAAACACAACTGTGAGTATCAAGAGCCAGTAGCAGATACTGCCCTTTATATGGAAACAGGAATTGAGGAAACTCAGCATTCCCCATATAGACCCCCTAATGCAGCTGTCTGCTGGAAGAAATTATAAAATGCAAACCAGGAAGCTGAAGCACAGAATGATAACTTTCATATCCGTGTTCTGATTTCCAGAGTGTTTGTCCCTCACCCTCAGTATTCCTAAGTCTTTCAAATGGGTTGACTAAGGCATGAAGTATTTGAACACTTTTAAATTTTTAAATTTTAGGAAAATTCTATCACTTAGACCAGCACATTTCTAATTCACGGCGAGACAGCAGCATCACAGGAGCTGACTGTGCTCAACTGTGCATCAACATGATGTTGATTCATTGCTACTTGATTCTCTGAGACTGAGAGGACATGTCCACACAGTGTGTGATCATAGAATTCTTAGAAAATTGGCAGGCTACAGAGTCCGCTAAGGGATATGCCATCCTTGCAAACACAGAGTCAGGTGAAGTAATAACTATAATGAAGACATTGAGCTAATGAATGAAAAAACCTGAGAGTAGGACCCTACTACACTGTCATTGTGGAGATTAGAGGATTGTCCAGCGGATAGCTTGAGGGATGGAATGAGAGAACAAGATGTCTCTTCCTCAATATGAGTTAAAGGCTTTCTTGGACCTCTAGAATGAGAGAATATTACTTGGTGATCTCAGCCTTTTTAGAGACACCATGTAAACCTTCCAATGTTCTTCATCAGCACAGTACAAAATAATTTCCTCAACTCCTATGGCTTACCAAACAACTACCACAAAGTCCTGCATGTTTTCAGGAGAGAAGTGGTTGCTGAAGTTCTGTGGGGAATTGCAAGAAGGATCATGGTGTGCTTCTGGAAAAGGCTGGTCTCAACAACCCTAGCAGCGGACCAAAGCACAAGATCTGCTTGAAATGATCCCTGGAATTAAACTCTCACTACCAAGAGAAGTGTCTTCATGGGTCTTCTGGCTTGCAAATATTTTGTTTCTTATTTCTCAGGTTTATTTTGCTGTAAAGGACTCACTGAAGTAGACAGCAAGGCAATGCACAGAGACTTCCCTCGGGTCACAAAGAGAAGAAAGTATCATGTCATAATGCCTCTCCGAAAGCCCCTTTGGAGCGTCCCAGCTAGCTGTGGCACATCCGACAGCAGGGGACACTCTCCCCGTCTCCAGGGGAGTCAGGAGAGCATCTAAGGCTCTCACTTTGGGGGGTGAGGCAGAGATACGACGGCGGTGGAAGGAGTGGACTTCAAATGGAGGTATCAGTCCAAGTTTATTAAGGGCAGTGACCCTGAGCCCAGCGTGACCTTGCTCCGAAGACAAAAGCCCCTGATCCGAAAGCACCTTATAAAGGGAGGAGGGAACAAAGATAGGGAGCCAATAGGGAAACATGGGGGTATGGACATTGGGAAGATGGGCTTCTGGGGAGACCAACAGGGGTAACCTGTGGGAGAAACCCCGGTTCCTGAACCAATCACTTGACGCCGTTAACAGAAGTTTCTAGGGGGAAGGGATGGGCTGCTGAGTGATGGACAGGACGCCAGGGAGGGGTTGAGGGAGGAGGCAGGATGGGCAGAACCACTGAAATAGGGGAGAACTGGGATAAACCAAGGTACAGAACAATTATAAAAAGGCATATAAACCACAACACAACAGTATAATTTCCAAAACTGTAGTTGGCCACTCACCATGGCAGAAGGCTGTAGTGCTAATGTAGACTCTTTTGCATTCACAGCAAGCAATGTAGTGCCTTTGAGAGGCTTACAACACCTACTATTCTCAGCTTTCTCCTTTCCTCTCTTTTTGAAGTTGCCTCACATCCAACTCACTGCTGCTACTTCCAAAGTCCATTCCCCTGAGGAAGACCAGAAAGTCATTCTGGTTTTCCCCATTATATTGGCATCCACAGTAATTATTCATGCAGTAATTAAGGGGACTTTGAATATTTATTAAAACTACATCAAAGGTATAGCACTGTTTTTTCTTTCTATATGACGTGCAAGGAAACAAAACCCCCAGATAATTGCATTCAGGTTCAGGTTATTTAGTCCCATAGCTTCCATCTGGGTATTTTTTTCTGAAGTGGTGGTAGACTGGGTTTTATTGTTGTTCATGGCTAATTTAGTTCTCTGCATGTGTTTCAAGCATTTTGCTAAGAAGCCGCATTGTTTGTAATGACATTGATGGTGAAGTTTCTTCACCAATAGCCCCTCTTTGAGGTCCTACACTGTCTGAGGGAAATGGTCCCAGACTCTCAATTTCTTTGCAGGGCAAAAGGTACACTATAGCTCATTATCTCAGAGAAGAGCTTGGATTCTCGGATTGAAATCTGTAAGTTTGCTCAATGTGAGCAGCAAAGAGAGGCTGATCCCCTGCCAAGCAAGACAGTTAAAGCTATGAGAACATCAGCCTGCTAAGCCACTTGATTGCAGACTAAGCAAGGATAAACACATTTTATTCACTGCCACATGATAGATTCAAATAGATATTCAAAATATATGTCTGAAATAATTTCTTCTGCTCACACTTTAAGAAGATATCATTGCCTCAGTGCCAGGGGAGCATGTTACATTATATACATCTTTTTCATGGCTATGACATTAATGGAAGAATAAGTACAGTATTGAGAGCTGATTTATCTACCTATTTAAGAAAAATCCATGCATTGATTAGAAAATCATTAGCATAAACTGGTCTCAGGGCTTTCTAACTGTTTATAATTCTTAAAAATATGCATACATTATTTAAAACAAAAATAAATGGAAGTATGGTTTTGTTGTTCAGTGTGAGCTATGATTTTCCTTTGTTACAGGTTATGTCAGCAGACTGAAATAGATGCCATTCTGAACTCAAAAGAGAACTTAAATTCCAGCAATTTAAAGTTTTTCTGGTGTCTGGTGCATCAAGGACCTCAGTCTACCTTTTCTGGGGCTTGATATTTTGGTTATAGATATATGGTTAAAACCCTTTTAGCTTTCATGGCATAGAATTAGAGTTTAGGGGAAATGCCTACCACTGTCTGTCTACATATTTCACAGTTCCTGGTGTTGGAGCATTTTATGAATTTATTTCCCTTCAACTCTACCACACATGAAAAACAGAGGATTTTGGCTGTTCCAGCTTGTCTGTTGTGTTAGAGTACTGTTCTTTCCTTACGAACATTAGCCTGGGTCATAAATGGGGTTCACTTCATTTTAGTGCAGATGTGGAAAAAGTAAGGAGGTTTTATCCTTGGTATTTGGTTTTACTTCTTTGAAAGGACAGACCTTTCTTGTTTAAGAAGAAAATTTGGAAGACAAAAATTTGTCTTCCAAATAGTCGGGATTCATTAACCTGTGGAGCCGCCTTTTGTGCTGGTGCCTCACCAGCTTCTAGACCATAAGGGATTAGATTTGACTAGACATTTAACTTTTTTGATAGCTGTGTCTAGTGGAACTGAATCCCATAGTAGGTAATGTCTTCTGCTGGTTTTATTAGTCAGGGCTGGGCCCAACTCACTTTAGCACACTGTTCTTGCTCACCCTGCTGTCTGTTCTGTACACTTGCCACAACCAGTTAATTCTGTATGAGGCACTTTCTTTCTGCAGTTCCATACTGTATTTTCATAGGTTTTGCTGCCTGCATCAACTGAAAACTATTAAAACCGTAAAGTGCTTCAAAACAAGCAGGTGTTAAAAAGAAATCTCTCTTCTAAGTATCCTGCTTGCTGCTGACAGCTATTACTTGCAGTTAAAAGGCAGATAATTAAAACTTTGTCTAGATATCTCCCACATTTCTAAACTACCTCCTTCCTGATGGAGCTGTAACTTCTGCTGTCTTGTTGTTCCACTCAGAGTATTTTTTGTTTCCCATTATTCCTGTTAACATTTTTGTCAAATAATTACTCTGGGCCAAGGCATCTGGCAGAAGTCTGCTGCTGTCAGTGCATATGTCTCAACGGATTGGCACTTAGCTGCACAGGGCCAAAGTGCTCTGTCTGCGCTGGTCCTTGCTTATCTGGATTGGGGAATGTATTGCAAGACATTACAAACCTCCCCTCAAGGCTCATACCCAATTGTTTATTCCTTTTTTTTTTCTGGGGGGGGGGGGGGGGGTTTTTTGTTGTTTTTTTTTTGGGGGGGGGGGGGGGGTTTGTTGTTGTTGTTGTTGTTGTTGTTGTTGTTGTTTTTACTTTGGCTTTGCCTGGTTGTTTTGGGTTTTTTAAAGAGCCAATAAGAGGATGGCAAGTACCCAGATCTTGTCATGACGTTCAGAGAGGAGTCAGACTTCAACCCAATAATGGGGTATTCAGGTGAAAAGTCTGTCCTATGGTGAAGAAAACATCACTGGTGGGAATAAATATGTGACTCTGTAATACAAAACTTGATTTCCTGATGCATGTTATGTAATGCAAATCTGAAAGGATTCTGTTGATATTATTTCTGAGGGATCATTATTAGATGCTGATTTTAAATACAGTTATGTTTTTACAACTCAGAGAAAAATCCTATGCTTACAGAAATGATGGATTTACACAGAGTAGCGTAAATTATTTTGATGTACAGCAAACCTTAGTTGTTATTCTAATTAGGTTGTAGTACATTTGATGTATAACTCCAGTCCTCCATTTACACTACAGCACATAAAATTGTGCACATGTGTGTGCATATTTATACTTAAAAATACACATGTACCTAAACTGTACATACAGGTATATTTATATGCACACCAAAACTTTATTTTATACACACAAGTATATATGAAAATATATACACAGAAGCAGATGTATATAAATCTGTGACCTCTAGTGATCTATAATAAAGAACTACAAATTTGGTAAAGGATAAATACAATTTTCTTTTTCTTTTTTTTTTTTCTTGTTCTTTTGTCTGGAATGAGTTGGACACCCTGTGAATAGAGCTAAAGAAAAGCATAATTTAAAGCACAGAAAGGAAATGGTTTTGATATTTATGAATCACTACTGTAAAATTCCTGCAAGTAAAATAAAATAGACAATATATACAATAGGGTATATATACACAGCAACCCCCTTCATGTTTAAAACATTCTAGAGAGCTTAACAAGTGATAACCTAAGATAAAGCTGCTGTTGGGTCAAAGAATGAATTAAACAAGTGTTGCCTTTAGTCTTGACATGAAAGCATTTACAGAGCCAATGTTCTAAATCTCTGCTGGCAGAATATTCAGAGGTAGAAAATGATAGAGCACTTAAGATGCACAGGCCCTTTCAGCTATGGATTTATAATGATATTTCTGTAGAGCATTTGTAGAACACAAAACCTGACTTGGGCAGTAAGGAAGTAATACCTCAGTTGGATATGTAGGGCCTGGAAATTAGATGTGCAGCTGGAATTTTAAGAACTAATGAAAACCTGAGAATAGTTCACCTTCTGGGGGATGGAGAGAAACAGTGTCTGACTTTGTGAACCTTCTCCTTCCCCTTGCTGCTTCCTTAAATTCATGTGACTCAAGGCTTTTTCTTGCTTATACTTTTTGCAGGTACACTTCATGATTATACAACTGGCAGGCCAAAAGCTCCTAAATGGGTGTCACTAGTGCAATGGTTCAGTCGTAGTTTGTCCAAGAAACTACTTTCATTTATCTTTAGTGAATCAGCCTGAAGCAGGGGAGAGGGGAATTTCCCTCTGTGCCCAGTCACAGAATGTAGCTAAGCAGTTTATTATGTTGTTGTCATTGTGTGGATGGACACCTGTCAGACAAGATTCAGAAAACTGGAAAGATCTGGGTGGATGCCTCTTCCTATACAGCATCAAAAAATCTAAGGATGGTTATGGCTTGCAGCTGTTCCTTGACTGATCCCAACAATCAATCCAGCTCTCTGCTGTGGGCCATACTCTGTTGTAGTCTCGGTCTTACATTATATTAGAATGAACTATTTGTCTCTTCTTGAACCTCAAATGTGTTTTAAATAAATTGCATTTGCTTTTAAAAACTCTGTTTCAATTGTAAAAAGCCTCCAGGAAAACCAGAGTGGATAAGAACTAAGAGGAAACTCTGAGAATGCTTGGAATTAGCCAAGACTCCAGTCCCAGACAGAAGCCTTTCATCATTACAAATTTTTCATGTAAAATGTAGAGCTACAGACTAAATTGTCTTTGACTGAAATTTGATTTTTTGAGCAAAGTGTTTCACACATTCCACAGTGAATGTGGATGAATTTGAAAGAAAGTGGGCTTTAGCTGCTTAACTCCATACTTGCTATCCAAATCTCCTTGGTTGCCCACACTCTATCAGCGTCTTGACTTTTGTTTTCCTTTCTGTAAGCTCCACAAATGCCCAGTATTCCTGTATTTCTGTCTGCGCGCAAAACCTCTTTCTGAGCATCTACAATCTAATGAGATTCTAAAAACTATGTGAACAAACACTTGCTGTAGAGCACACCTCACCCATAGGGACAGGATCAAACGCCAAACAAAACAGACAAGCACCTGCATTTCCTATGAGACACTGCTGGTTAGGAAGGGGCATGCACGGGGTCTGTGCCCTTGGCATCCTGCCAGAGACCAAGCACAACACTCCATGCTGGGCAAGGGCCCTAACCTTGGCAGGACATGCTAGCCTAAGCACAAGGCCTTTCCCCTGGGCTTACTGTACCTGCACAGAAAAATGCAGTATGAGAGACCAACAAAATCAGAAGAGGGCTCAAGCAGTAAGGGCATTCACTTGCACTTTTGGAGATGCTGGGAGTTCAGGCCCTCTCACACAGAAGACAACCTTTGGACAAAAAAATTGGACTTTACAAATCTGTTCCTTTGTGTAGATCCCATTTATATCCCCAAGACCTATGTAAGGTGTGGCAGCACCTTTACTCAACGCACCATTTTATTTTACTTTTATAAATGGCTTTAAGGAAGTTTACCTGAAGAACAGGTGCTTCCTAAGATTGGCAGCTGAAGGCAGTAATTCATTAGCACTGTAGGCGAAGGGGCTGCGCCACACACTTCCTGCCAAGGAGATAATTTCTCCATGGTATGGAACCAACCACTCCATGACTATGCTGCCCAGTATCACTAGATGTAAAAACTGCTTAAAAGTCTGCTGCTAATATGTACTGGAGGTTAATTGCAGGAGCTGGGAAAGCTGATGTTCGCCTGAAAACAAACACAATATATGTCTGTAGTGGGAAGTTGTAAACAAAGAGGCATGCTGGGTAGGTAGCCTCAAGCTAGCAGAATTTTTTTAAAATCTTGAGACTTGTCTTTACATTATTTATAGGCTGGAGAAGATTCATTGTTTGTGAAACAACAGGAAGACTTTGTGTTACATCTATCGACGAACTGAAACCTTCTTAGACTGAAATTTGCTTTGATATCCTGTAGAGATTTCCTCCTAAATTCTGAGTCTTAAATATGCTGCTCTCAAGACTGCTCCTTCTCTCACATGCACATTCTCTTGCTTTACCTCATATGGTGCGTGAAACATTTCACAGTGAACTAACCCCATGTGGTGGGAGAGAATTATCAAGGGTACATGGTATCTTTAAAGAGAAAATTAGTAAAACATTGATTCTTATTAACTGAAATAAAACCAAATTTCATTAAAGCACTAGCAAAGAGTGAAAAAACTGTTATGTACATAAAGTTGGTGTGTTCTCTGCACTACCCAGCATAAGCTAAAGATGTTACTTTTATAATATTATCAGAAAGCAGGGAATAAAGCAAGAAAGAGAATGGAAAGACTAATCCCTCCCCCAGGAAAACACGACAAAACACTGCATCCTAAAAGAATATTCTGTACTCACTGTGATTCTTTATCCTTTGTGGCAATGCAAGAGCAGTCAGCAAAGGCTCAGTGGGCAATATTCCATTGCATGTAACTCTTCTGAAGTCCAAGATAGCACACCAGAGATTAACACAGCCCATATCAGACTCAAAACTGGGTTTGCATTTTATATATTGTGATTTATTGAACTGCAGTAGCCCCTAGAGGCTCTTAGTAGGACTGCTGTCCCATTGTGTTCCATGTGCTAACAGGAAAGGACAATGACAGAACACTTGGGCCCTCTCTTGGATTTCACTGGAATCTGGCACAAGCTCAGAAGTCTTCTGCACTTCCTTTCCAGAGATCAGCTTCTTGTCCTCTTTTGTATGAGTCACTGAATGAGGTTCTCTGATAAAGACCCTCAAAGTTGGTGGAGTTACTACTACACACAGCTTGCTGTTCGCACCAATTCATCCTCACCTGTTGCAAACAAAATCTCCTTTGCCAGAGGGAAACAATGACCCTGCCATGTTGCAGATGGGCTTCACAGTAGAGATCTTCTATTAGCCAATCCCAAGAGCTAAGGAAAAGCAACAACAACAAAGATAAGAAGGCAAAGCTAGCAGTACAGCTGTCAGAAGAGCACTGGGATAGTCAAACAGTCGCTCCCTCTGAGCTGGGAAGAGAGATATCTTGTCATGTGGAGCTGTTAAGAGAAAAGTAATTAAAAACTAAGGAAAAAAATAAAAGGAGACCAGCATGAGTAACCCCTTTAGAACAGATGTTTTAAATTGATAGACTTATTTTTCTTTATGTGGGGAAAAATATTATTTTTATTTTTTGGAGGGGGTGTTTGTGTTTCTTCTTTTGTTTTGCCTAAGTCTTGAAGTTATACAATTGCTCAAGAGAGGATCTTCACTACTAAATAGACTTTATATAATAAGAAAATACCACTACATACTGGAGAGACAGGCAAAGGATGGAAGTACATATGACAGTAATGATGGATCCCTGCCCATTAAATATATCTGAAAACAGCCTCTGGTGCAGCTGGCACTGGCTAATAGGCAGTTTAACTTTCTCCTCATACTGTTGAGTCCTAAATCCGCTTTGAGCACAGTAAATGGCTCTTCCCTACATGGCATCCTGATGTGTTTTATATAAGTAACATTTTCTTTTTATACTAGGTTTCTTCAAAGGATGTTAAATAGTTTAGAAAACTTTCCAAAGCTCATTAAAATCTTGCAAAATCAGTGAATATATTTTTAAATTATGTTCAATGCAATCATTGAAAGCAGTATCGCTTCTATCACAGAGATTCATCTGAAGGTGGATTTACTGTAGTACATTTAAAATCCAGAGGAGGTCTAAAATTCTAAAACAACACTATCAGTTGGGAAAGAATGTGCATGACAAAATCACATGTTATCAAAAGGATAGCAAAGAAGGCTCTTCTTTTCAGAAGATAATCTTCAAAAATAAGAATGACCTGTAAAAACAAGTCTTTCTGATGAATCTAGTTTGTCTGAAACAATCAAGGGATTTCAGCAAGAATCATAGTTTTCTCCATAAACCAAAGACTGATCCTTTCAGCACATGGCTGTGTCCTGATTCAAAGGGATTAGGGCTTCCTAGTCACCTGCCAACATCAGCTCTGCAGAGCTTTCCTCAGTGACTTCTTCTATTGCAAATCTTTGCCTATCAACACTTAGCGAGGCTGGATGGAGCTCACGCCTCAAGATATTCAGTTATGGCAATTTAATGCCAACTCCTCCACTGGCTGTGACATGAGGTCCTCAGAGGGAGATGTAGAAGGTACCTCTTTGTATGTGTTTTTCTCAGTAGCAAGCCGAGACTGGTTTCTGCTCCACAAAGATAAGTACTCAAAGAAGAGGACAAGACAAACAGGAATAAGCAGGAAAAATCATCCAAGCACATCCATAGGAAGGTCATAGTTAATGAGTAGAAAGTGTGAAGGGCTTGAAGAGTAAAATCTGACTTACCAGTGTTTGTTAGTGTGTCACTGCTGCAGACCTGGTATAGACACATGGGAGATTAAGGAGATAGAATATAATCCAACCACAACTGCTTTTTCTGTAGCTATCTTTTCAGTTAAAGAAATCCAAATAAACTCACTTTTCAACATTTTAGCTCTCTAGTAGAGGTTCAGCAGTGTAGGGGAGGCAGGACCCCCTATCAGTCTGCTGGGGGCCAGACCACTCTGCTAGTTGTGGAAGGGAACACACACACTGCCTGGCCAGGATGCTCCTTGAGTACATGTTGCACAAAGCCCACTCTATGCTCATGGGCCAAATTTCATACCTTGAACAGTGGGATCAGCCAGGCATTTGTTCTTGCTGGGAATATGATTATTCAGCTTTGCTTTGGGTTTGATCTACAGACCACCTGCACAAAGGTACAGGCTCAAGGCAGGAATGCTTAAAGGTTTCACTTATATAAAAACTGGGACAGTATAAAATCACACAGAAGGTAAGCAGTACAAATAACCATTTATCACTTCAACATGTGAAATAGGTGGTATTAATAGCATGCCTAATATTTTTGTTAACTCAGAAAAGATGCCCTGGAGGGGTATTACTAATGACAGCACTGCATTGTTATGTAGATGAAGCTTTGAGCCAAAAAGCAAAGTGGTACTGTTCATACTACATTTTTGTCAAACAAAGACAAATCTAGCCTTGTTTTTAGCATGTCTATAGGACTAACTTTTTTTGTCCATAAGATCCAGAATAGTTGGGGCTACCGTTCTGCTGGGTATGACCAACATAAATTTAGCAAGACCAGTTGCAATGTACTCAGAGATGTGGGGATGACCTTAGGATCCATTCTCATCTGCCTACCATCTCAATGGATCTCTCTGGATCCATTCCCATCTGCCTACCACAGAAGGAAATCTAGCTTGACATAGTTTTTGCACATAAACTGAGAAAATCCTAAATATTACAGCTGTACCCCCAGCGCTACCCTAGTGCCTCTACTAAACTCATTAAATATCATTCTTTCAGAGAAATGCTGACAATAGGAGAAACCATTTCCTGTAATGTGCACTTAGAACTAGCCCAGGGCTAACCAAAATATCCCCAGCACCTGGTGAGCACTTCGGCCCTGCATAGTTTGCAGTTCAGAGGGAATTCACAGAGCTCCAAGATTGTGCCAATTGATTTGGTGGGCCACTACAACCTGAAGTTGAGAGCAGCCTGCAGTATGTAATATAATAACGTATTTTCCTTGGGAGTTTAAATTTTTCTTCAACCCAGGCTCTGTAGCTAGTTTGCACAATGCAATTAGCAGAATTTGTTGCTGCAATTGCAGTTTGCACTAGTGCTTCAATCAGGATATGTGAGGCACAATCGAATCTAATTCATTTTGTCCTGACTGTATGGACTCCTCAATGCTACTGCAAGTAAATGATTGCAAAAATCTATGTTTTTGTCACCACATTAAAAACTCTGCCTATGAATACATACACAAAACATACCAGGTGTAAAAACAGCAGCCATTTTACATGGTCACTTCTAGAAATGCATTTAACTTCACAGAGTGAGAGAGTGCAGCATGGGACAGTTGTGGATTTAATTCAGCCAAATATCTTCTGTGATAAAGTAGTGGGTGTAATCCTTAGAGAGGGGTTCTACCATTGAAATCACAGCAGTAGAGTGGTAGGATTCTGTGTGTAGGCAAGTGATAAATTTTGAGAGCCTGCTCTGAGCTATCACATTCCTATGTTCTCCCTTTATACTTCTTTTTGCAGCCCTCCATGAATTAGGATGAGCTATAACATAATGTTAGCTTAGATGAAGGCAGAATTTGCAGGCGGGGCATGCAGAGAGAGGTTTGTGTATTTTGGGTGGATGCTCTGTAACTCAGATCTATTCCTTCACTTCTGACTTGTAAATAGCAAAAACATTTGTTATTCAGTTTTCAAAGACAGCATAATGTGTTGGTCTATCACACTCTGTAAGTTGGCTGTCAATAGGAACTTCTGAAGCAGCCCACCCCTTCATGGCTGGAAAATACTAAATAGCAACTACCAAAATGTAAACGCTTGCCTTTTGTGTTTTTCACGAAACAAGAAAGCAAAAAATTTGAACATTGCCTTTTCCAGTAGAGATTATTTTATGTGCTGACACTTACAAACTTTTAAAATATCTCCTATGTCTAGCTTCATTCACTATATCACCATTAGCTTTGTGCTCTGAATAGCATGGTTAAATCATTGTGAATGCTGTAGTTAAATTATTAATGTTGCCTTGGTTGCTAATCCAGTGCTGAATTCTTGTTACTTTGGATTGTGTGGCTGGCTACAGCTCATTGCCTTTTGTCCCTGTCTTCCCAGGGTACCATCTCTAACCAATTACCTAGTCTGATGCTTTCTTCTTATTCTTGCTAGTTTTTCCTTTGGCATCACACCAATAGTGCTAATAAAACCTGGATTGGACCTGGAATAGGGAAGCTCCATTTTTATCCATGGAGCAAGCCCACCTCAATCTGAAGCACAGTAAGCTTCCCTGCTTTGCCATGTCAGACCTTGGCTGGGATACTGAAGTGGACTGATTAATGCTATTCTTGTTATTGTCACCTACCTCACCCAGCGAGGTAAACTCATACTACATGGCCAAGGTCATGCCATCAACAATTCCTTGTACCCATGCAAGCCCTATATGGATTTGAACCAGCAACCCACAACTGAGTCTACAGCCTGCACAAATTCCTAGAGCTATCTAATGACTTTGTCATGGATTGTTTCAGCAGTGTCCAAAATAAGTCACTTAAACCAGTGAAGTCAGTAATGGATCATTTTAACTATTTTCCTCTGAACCATTTCATTTTGGTTTTTTTATGACATTCAGTGTTGTATTGGTACATCTTTAGTATACTTAATATTATACACAGACAATATATAGGAATTGTTTAAATACGGTTTAAAATGGTTTAAATAATGTTTAATACTTTAAATAACCCATCAAAATTAAATGTCCCAGCATTGTATTTTGAATTTTCTCTGTAAAAAGTAAAAAATTTGAACTTATGCAAAATGCTCTGGTTTATGTAAAACAATATGTTTAATGGAGAGTTGGTATTCATCTACTACAATAGCTACAATAGCTAGAGGCACTACTGTGATACATTTATTTGACATATCATAATACACTTGGATGTTGGTTTTCTTTAGAAATATCAATTAGTACCTTAGTTAGTATTCAAAGGTTAACCTGACATACCCAGAGCATCAAAGGCTGCTAACTCTGTGAGTCTGGATCTTCTCTCTTTTTTATGGTATCCTCAGGCTTGATTTGGCTGTTCTCTAGCTGTGCTGGATCACAGAATCACAGAATGTTAAGTGGTTGGAATGGCCCTTAGAGATTACCTAGTCCCAACTCCCCTTCCATAGGCAGGGGCACCTCCCACTAGACCAGGCTGCTCAAGGCCCCATCCAAACTGGCTGTGACCACTGCCAGGGATGGGGCATCCACAGCATCCCTGGGCAACTTCTTCCAGTGTCTAACATCCCTCACAGTAAAGAATTTCATCCTAATATCTAAGCTAAATTTTCCCCCTTTCAGCTTGTACCCATTATTCCTTGACCTTTCACTAGAGTTCCTGAGGAAGGACTCCTCTCTGGCTTCCCTGTAGGCCCCCTTCAGACACTAGAAGGGTGCTATGAGGTCTCCACACAACCTTCTCCAGGCTGAACAGCCCCAACTCTGAGATTAGCTCAGTTGTTAGAGAATGTCACTAATAGTGTCAAAGTTGTAGGTTTAAACCCTGTTCAGGCGATGCACTTGGGAGTTTGACTCAAAGGTCCATGTGGGTCCCTTTTAATTTAGAGTAATTTGTGACTCTTCCCAGCCTGTCATTGTAGACAACATGCTCCAGTCCTCTTATCAACTTTATGGCCCTCCTCTGGATTTGCTCTTCCTTATATTGGTGGCACCAGAACTGTGTGCATTTCTCCAGGTGGGGTCTCACAAGAGCAGAGCAGAGGCAGAATCATCTCCTTCTGGCCATACTGCTTTTGATGCAGTCCAGGATGTGGTTGGCTTTCTGGGCTGTGAGCACACTGCTGGCTCATATTGAATTTTTCATCAACCATCACCAAGCCTTTCTCCTTAGGGCTGCTCTCAATCACTTCTCTGCCCACCTGTAGATGTGTCTGATTAGACCAGGGACACCAGATAGGAATCTGCATGTCCCTTTATTGAAGTTCATCAGGTTTTCATGGGCCCATCTCTCAAGCATGTCCAGGTCCCTCTGGATGGCATCCCTTGTCTCCAGCATGGCGACTGCACCACAGAGTGTGATGTCTTCAGCAAACTTGCTGAGGACACACTTGATCCCGCTGTCCATGTCGCCAACAAAGATGTTGAACATTTCTGGCCCCAGTACCGAGCCAAGGGACACCGCTTGTCACTGGTCTCCATGTGGGCAATGAGCTGTTGACCACAACTCTGGATATCATGGCCCATGCCTGCTTTCCAAACCTTGGGAAGCAGAAGCACAGACATGCCCATCGCAGTGGCCTAGATGGGACCCTGTCACCCATGGGGCACTGGAGTCCAGGAGAGTATAGCAATGAGAGCTCACCACAGTGATCTCCTCTTTGCAAGGAAGTGCGCATGCTAAGAGGGTTGTTTATGTTTCATGGCCCCTCATAATATCTGCTTGTTCCTTTCACATGTCAGAAACTCATGGTCTAAGTGGAAAAGGCCTATGCTGAAGTGATTTATGTACTACATATAAAGAATATTTCTTTATTTATCCATACCTATATCAATGTTTTTATATAAAATCCTCATTATATTTAGATGGTTTTGCCCATATTTGAGGGAAAAGATGTTATACTGAAACATTAAACTGTCTTATTTGCTTTCCTAGATAATGATGTTATTCCTTGGTATAACTGGGAAATAAAAATTAGCAGCCTTTGTCAAACTGAGGACAGCTCAGGAAGGAGGATCAAGTCACATCTTCCAGAGCAAAGAACACCAGGCTGCCTATCACCACCATCTCTGCTGCCGTAGAAAGCCACCCCAAAACAGCCCGTACCAGCCTAGCAGAGGCAGCACTCTCTCCTCACCAGCTTACTTGCAATCCCTCTGGGGAAGGTTGATCTCCTGTCCACTCTTGGCAGGAACCTCAGCAGGGGAAGCTCTTGTACCAAGTGTGTTGGGCAAGCCAGGCTGCTCGATTTCTGAGTTTGACCTAAAAAGAAAATTAGCAAAAGGCAGCAGACAGATGTATTGCCTCCAGCTACTATCAAAGATCCCCTGCTTGACATCTGTGTCCATGCAAAGGTCTTTGCTGTAGACATTGAAGCAGATGCCAGGCCGTCTTGGATTTTTTGCAAGACAGAAGACCTTTAAAGTTGACTGCCTGCTATGTCTTAGATACACCTCTTTATCATCTTGTCTCTGTAACAATTTGCTACTTATAAAGTATGATAGCACCAGTAAGTCAAGTAGCTCTTTGCTTTGGCTTTCTTGTGGAACATATGTCATGTGAAGCCCATTGCTTTCACCAATATTGTCAGAACAACTTTCTGGGAGAGACTGAGGAGAGCATTTACTTGTAGAGAGGCAGAAGCAGGGATTCATCCCAGAGGGAATATTTGTTTTGCCTACACCACAGAAACAAGCCATTCCTGAAAAAAATGGCTTACAAGGAATAGTTGAATTAATGATGAACTAAGTTTTCCTCAGTGACAGGCAAAAGCACAAGATATTTGCTATATCTCAGCCAATGTTATTTCCCATCTGGTAGTAAAGAGTTCGATCCCATCTATACTGATAGTCCAAGTCCAAGAGTCATCCTGATCTCTGCAGCAAAAGCCATGAAGAGCCTCTCATTGGTGCCAATGAGAGCTCTGAACTGAGGCTCCTCAGTAGCCCATTATATGCCAGGTCAACTCAGGACAGGCCAAACAAATGATCTGCTTTGGGACCAGAGGAGGGAGGGACATTTTCTTTGACTTTCTGCTTCTTAAAAAAGAGCAGATAGAACTTTATGACAGAAGGAAAAAAAAAAAAAAAAAAAAAAAAAGAAAACAAAGAATTCATCAGTACCTAGGATTCACTTATATTTTGGATAAATTTTACAAAAAATCTGAAGCAAAATTGAAACATTGAATGCCATCAATGAAAAAAAATGTATAATGAAAACTCATGATTTAAAGAATCATGAGTGCTTCTTGCATACCAATTTGTGCCTTATTTCCTCAAATTTGTATCTCTTGCCTGAGTTAATTGAAAGATACAGAATTCTCAGAAATAATGAAGGCTCTGCATATTTCTTGGCTATCTTCATGACGAACTTTGGAAGATTAAGCAGAAAGAGTGAGACCCTGTCAGTGACTCTGTGGAGAAGAAACGGTAATGTACATTCACCCATTTACACATCAAAGAGTTCATGCAAGAAATAAACACTTTAAAATGTTCTAGCACTTAGGGATTTTTCATCAGAGCTCTAAACAACCACAAATTCAAATCCATAGGAAAAGCAACACATTATATCAACAGCTTACAGAACAGCTTTTCTGGTTTTAATTACACTTTTTTTATTTCCATCCTTAAATGTATTACAAAAATGAAATGCGTATAACGTTCCATTTTTCCCAATTCTTTCTTTTTCTCTTTTTTTTCTTTTTCTTTCTTTCTTTCTTTCTTTCTTTCTTTCTTTCTTTCTTTCTTTCTTTCTTTCTTTCTTTCTTTCTTTCTTTCTTTCTTTCTTTCTTTCTTTCTTTCTTTCTTTCTTTCTTTCTTTCTTTCTTTCTTCTTGCCTCCTTCCTTCCTTTCTTTCTCTACTCATAGTTTTTCAAAACTCAGCCCAGGTACAAATGATAAAAAGATCATGAAGGTCTGTCAGTGGTGCTTGCTCATTTTTCTGAAAGCAAGGACTGCCTTGACAAGAGGACTTAGTAAAAACTGAGATTTGACATACAGGGAATCTTTTTTTAGAGTAAGGAAAAGATAATATTTCTAAGAGAAAGAGGAAAATAAAAATGCTTTATTTCCAAAACATTCACATGAATTCCCTGACATGAAAGTAATTGGCAACATGACTGAAAGGTCCAAGAAACTTGGTCATTAAGTGAAGGCCTCATTTCATATTCAAATGCAAAAACATCCCCTACAGTATATTTCCTGTGATAGGTTGCTCTTTTTACACATGTAGTTATCAGTGACACCTGAAATATGTAACTACAGCTTTCAATCCCTGAAGGCAGTTTGTTACAAGTATGCATGTTGATAATGGCTAATATGTATTTATATCTTACTTCCCAGTGCCCAAAAGGGCACCTTGGTCTTTCCCTATAAACAGCACTTTAATACAGTTAATGGATGCTAGCAGCTGCTTTGCCATTAGCTTCTCTTGGGCCAAGAAGGCAATGCAGACTTTAATTATGCAGGTCATTGAGGAAAGCATTCCCAGAGCCTGGTGAGATATGCCTTGCTTATTGAAAATTTTGTGTTTTCACATATCTGAATATGAGCCAGGGTTTTTTTCCCTCTGCTATGAGGATAGGTAATTCACATTCGGGCCAAGGCATGGACTGGGGTATTTCATTGACGGTATACCCAACTCCTGTTTTTATGTTCTTCTGAGTGTTTTTTCTTCCTTCCTTTTTTTCTTCTCCTTGGGGAATAAGAATATCTCTTGCCTTAAAAATAACCTCAGTTTTTCAAGACCAGCTAATCTGGGTAGCTTGGTGAGTTTATTTTCTAGAAAACAACAAAATGCAGAGCACAAATGGAATTGCTTTAACAGCTAGCAGGACAGAATCTGTGTGAAATTTCCCCCATTGTCTCAGCTGTTCTCACTGTATGCCAAATCACAGTTTCAGATGGCTGAAATAGATTAACCTCTCCAGTCTTTGATTTGGTTGCTAGAGCCCCGTACTTCACAAAAACAAAAGCTCCTTCCAAAGTCTTATACAAATTCCAGAGAATTTGGATTTACAGATCAAAAGCATACAAAGTTTCAGAAAACAAGAGTATATATTAGTCCTCACACCACTTCATGGTGTCACACCTGACACTCAGGAAGCCCACAGGATAAAGCATGCTCTGTCTTTACCAACTTGTGGATAGCTGGACATTAGAGAGCTCCCAGAGCCCAGGACTTTAACAACCTCCTCAAGATGAGTGAAGAGGAATGGTGTTCCATAGAGCACCAGGCAAGAGCTGTAATTGCAGGGAAGTAGTATGGACTAGTGTGTAACCTTTGGTTCAGGAAACATCACCAGTGATTGTCTCTGCCCCTCTCTTTCACAAGTTCAGAAGTGTGTCCCTTGAGTGATGGACATGTAGCAGTTTCCTGTCAGGAATTTACAAGCAGCCCACACCCAGCTCCAGTAAGTCTCTGAAGTTTGTCTACTGGCTAAGAAGCATGTGATTTTTCCAGATATTCTAGTTTTTGGGGTGGTTTGTTTGTCCCTTTACCAGTTCCATTTCAAAAGGTTCATCTCAGAGCCCTCAAATAACAGTGACTTCTAATTACTATCTATCCATATTGGATTTGAACCAATGACCCAGAGATTGGATTTGAACCAGTGACAAAGAGATTATAGGAACCATTCCTGACCCCATGACCCATCTCCTAAGTCCAGGAGTCCCTGAAGAATGTGATTCATTAACTCAACTGCTTTTGCTGACTGTATTTTTCCAGTGCCTCATAACCTACATGAAATTACAATATCTTCCCCATTCTCACTATGTGTATGTCAGATATTTACTTACTCCAGTTATTTTCCTAGCTAGCCTCATAGGAGTTGTGTAAATGGCATTATCAAAATTGCATCTCCCTGATTCATTATTTCCAATTTTACAAAATAGCTGAGTTAGTAAAGACACTATCAAAGGGGTTTTTAAGCAAACATGCTTAATCTTCTGGAGATTAAAAGAGATAGTATGGGTGACATATAATGATTATTTTACCCCAAAGCCATCAGAAATACAATGTACAAGAAAAACACATCAAACAAATAGGCACAATAGAGAGCATTTCAATGAGAAGATAATCACACTTCAGGATTTGCTTCAACTCAGTGGCCTAAATACTACCCTGTATGTATAATAACATGAAAGAGGAATACTAAAAACTTCTAGATTTATACTCACAGTCTGCTTAAAAAATGAACTGCAACTAATATGTATATTCATTTATTTTCAAATTAATTCTTAGGAGTTCAATCTGATAACAGGCAAAATTTAAAATAATTTAGGAAGCTAGAAAATAAAAAGGAAGGTGATCAATTTCTGGCATGATGCAAATTTTGACTTATAAGAGTAAAATTATTAGGCAATGGGTCTCTAACCAGATATCAAGAAAATTACACTGACTGTCTGATTATCTTAATATTTTTCACAGAAAATGTATGATATGCAGAAGAAACTCATGGCCTGCCAGTGTAGAAACTCATGGGAAGCAGTGTAGATTCAACTTTGTAGAGAAGGAGCTCATTAAATAAATCACAAATCCTTCTACTATTCATCCTGGCTGCAAAGGGATAGCTGATGCAGAATAATGCCCAATTGTCATACGCTGTGCTGGACTATTAGATATAGAGATGCTATTAGGTTCTGTCCAGATCCTCTGTTGGTGTAACTGGCAGAAAACAACTGCAGTTAATTGAGCTATGCAGATTTACCCCCGTAGCTGGAAGAAAATCACATATTCATTTCCAGCATTCCTGAGAAGCCTGGAGAAGGGTATTTTAAGGAATACCATGTTCTTTGAAGTTAGGGACCTGATTAACTCTTTCCAGCAGATGCAGCCACTTTGTGACTAATGGCTTTTCCACTGACTACGTATGTGGACTCATATTCCATAGGGCCCAAGCTTCCTGCTAGGTTTTCACAGAGACAAGATCTCATGTCTACTGAGAAATTATTCTGTTATTTAAGTTTTCATGCATTTCAGTCATGTGCACTGTGACATTTCATCTGCCCCCAAATCATCCTATGAGTACAAGGAGACAAAGTAAGAAAAAAATTTGGAGATGGTACCTTTCTATATAATTACAGTAAAAATTGTAGATCATAGCTCCTGCCAGCTGATTGTCCTTATTGCCACCTGACTAGTACATAGTCTTAGTAATACCCAATGTTTTCTAAACAGCTGAAGCCAATGGCCCAAAAGAGCCATGGATTACTCAGAGAAGGTTGCTCTGTTTGGGAAGAGAAGGGCTTTTTTTGATCCCTCTAAAAGAATTGGCTAAAATCCACTCTTTTTGTCTGTCCCTCTCCCCAGTCACTTTGCTTTAATACATTTTTCTAAGACAGCTTCAAGCACTGCAATTTCAAATCCACTCCTCTAATAATGTTTGCTTACCTATTGTTACAATAAAAACCTCACCTCAGGTTAGGAGCCCCACCACAGATCCTCTTATCAGTCACCACCTATGAACAGTACATGCTGTGTTCACATCAGCATCAGGAGAGAAATTAAGTAGTTACCTCCCTTCTGCTTGAAGCTTCAGACAATAGATTTTTACTCTGTTTGACTTCTTTCAGCTCAGGCTGTATGACAAATGCATTACACATCAAGCAATGGGCAGGCTCACAGCTGCTGCTGGAAAAGCAGTGGTTACTGAGACTGTTTCACTCTGGGCCAATGCTCAGGTCTGTTTAACATCTGAGAACATCAAGATTCATCACTGCTGGGCTGCAAGAGTTTCCCCTGTAATCAAGCACAATATTGACACTGAGTGTTAGATCAGGGCCCCAAATATCCAGAATTCCCAATGTATATTTAGGCTTAAATACAGAGAGGACACAGGAATTTAACTTGATTTAGTTCAAAATAATATCAAAATTTAATTTTGCTGTATAGTACCAATAGTTCTCATAAGTAGTAAAATACATCATTTTCTTGTTGGCATGAAAAAAAAGAAAAAAAAACCAGAAATACCAGTTGTTTTATCTTCAAACACAACAGTCACATATTTGAATTGACATGAATGAGCAAGGTTTCTCAGTCATTGCAATGGGAGCTTGGATGAAAGAAACAGATCTAAAGGTTTATTCTACTGCCTTTTTTAAGACTGCCTGCAAGGTACTTTGCTGTCTTTTTTTTTTTTTTTAAGCTTATCAATATGTATTTCAGAATTTCTTACTTTTATGTTTAGCACGTCTTTTTTAAAAGGGAGCACGATCACTTTGTAAGGATGCTACTTAGTTGTACAGATGTACAGTGGTACAAAAAGGCACCCACAGACTGGGAGGAAAGCTTTTGAAAGCCCATGGGAAGTGGCAGGGATGGAAAGTGGATCTTTCCAGAGCAAGTCAGTCCCTGGTACCTTTCCAGTGTAGCCAGCTGATGTTTATTGTGGCCTTTCACAGGTGCCAGGTTGTGCTCAGGACTAGGATAGATCAGTGCTAAGGACAAGCCCAGCATTGTATAGTATTACAGTCACTCATCAAAATGAGAGCTCTGAGGTCTATTTTTTCCTTCAGAAAGCACTTGGGTTCATTTATCCCACCTTTTAATCAGGCACCACTTCTCTTTAGAATAAAGCTTAACCTAAGGGAAAATCTGAGTACAAGCTGAGGGAAAGAATCCTACCTTTTTGTAAAAGAAGAGTGTTTGTTCTTGATTTAAAGGATGAGGCGTTTTGTTCTTCATAATATTGTGCTATAATCTCCTCTCAAATTAGGACATTAAGAATCCTTCCACTTTTGTTTCTTCAGGTCTTCAGCAGGTGGTTATAGTTTGAAATATGATTAGCAATCTGTACAAAACCATGGAGCTAAGAATAAAAGAGGCAATTTGGGTTGCATTCAGGTGAGAACACCACTCTAAAATAGTAAGGATTTTGATAATTATACAGTTCAAGGATACTACATATCCTTGAACTTCCCTTGAGAATCTTCAGTTCATGTCCTGGTCTTTATTTCTAATTAATCCTTGACTCCTTTTGTAGGTTAATACAATTAACAACAGGGAAAAACTCACTGTAGTGTATAGCCCATTAGATTTATATATCTTGCTTTTCTTTGCTATGACCATCAGGGGTCTGAGGAAACCGTCTTAAATCAGTCTTAATTTCAGCATTAGTCAATGACATGCATGTTCAAACACCTCCTCTTAACCATGCCAAGTGTACCAAAGAGACAAAATCAGTTTTGTCAAAAGACTACTATAGAAACCAACATTTGCCACTGCTGAACACTTGCTATATTCTCACTGCACTGTGACTATCCAAAATGAATAGTCAGCATGTCCTTAAAAACATAGACTAATCTTACAAAAACTCAGGCTTAGATATAAATCCAAAAATTATACATGAAAATAATGTTTTCCTCACAGAAATGTAAAGAGAGAAAGGGTGAAACTGTATTTGGAATGATATTGATTTATTTTCTCTTTGCTTCTCACCCTTATTTTGCCAGCCTGCTGCTCTTTCTAGCTTTTCCGGGTCTTAACAGTTGGATGTGAACCAAAACACATGAGTGCTGCTCTCACTGTTGCAATTTAGATTTTTCTTTTAATCACTCACAAATGTATATTCAAATAAAATTAAAAAAAAATTAAAACAATAAAATGAGACTGGCTGTTCTTATAAAAAGAATTAGTCATGCAATATAAATACTGAAAACTGAGAAACAAAAGAGAAATTTTTAAAGGGTTTTTGGTTAAATCTATATTCCCACTGTCTTCTGTTGTTCCTAGTCCATGCCTTCTTGGCTTCCTTTCTCTATTTTCAAAAACATCTGTAGTGCTGTGAAGGACTTAAGAGGTAAACATTTTCATTTGTGTGGTTATACATTCAAAATGTGTGACTGTAGAGTGGAAGCCTGAAATGAAAGGGCTTATTAATAACATTTTTTATTCATACAGCAGTAAGAAAAGGCTTCATTTGTTCATCCTTTGATTGCCTTTTTCTTTTCAATTACCTCTTCTAAAAGGAAGTTTAATGTCATTTCTGGATTCCAGCAGGTCTCCAGTTAAAAAGAAAACAAGACAAAACACTTTCAGCTTCAGGTAGGTTTTCCTCTGACTTTTTCTCCATGTTATCTATTTAATTATAATGAGGCAGCTGGTATGTAAGTTGGATTGAGAAAAGCTAATTTTTTATGTGGACCAATAAAGCTTATGTCTCCTAGCCCTGGTGCCAATCCCCCACCCTGGGATGCCTAATACCAGAATCTCCTTCCAATCTAAGACATCAGGGGGACCTTGCAGCTGGGCTCACTAGCAGGGCAAGCTGTCCCTTCTGGGGCTCTCCTGCAGCCCTACTCTTCAGTGTGCCTCACTGCAGAGCTTGCCTGAGCTTTGGGGTTGTGCCCCCACTGCTCTCACCAGACTGCCCCAGTGGTGGTGGTGCAGCAGGAGGGCACACAGGAGCTCAGTGAGAGGTTGTGGGGCAGGCTTGATCCTACTCTAGGGGGTCTTTTCACCATTCTCCTCTGTTGTGCTGCTCCTCCCATAGTTTATACTCCCAAAGTCCACAGCAGTGTTCCCTGTTTTTTTCTCCAAGACCCCAGTATGTCCCAGTATGTTCCCACAACACTGACTGCAACCCTTTTTCTTCTGAGACAGGACACAGCACCCCAGATTTTGTGAGGCTGTCACAATGAAATGAGGGCTTCAAAGCTGAGACAAGCCTCAATTGAAATAGGAATGCAAACTCCTACCAGAATCTAGCAGAAGAGCAACAAAGAAAGGAAAACATTCCACCTAAACGAGTCGAGTCTTCTTTCCAGTCACTCTGTGTGAAGGACTGCCCTATGAAAAAGGTTCAGAAGATTTTAAACATCTTGTAGTGAAGTAGGTCATGCACTTCAGGACCAAATGAAAATGTACAGTGCTCCAAAATCTAAAATAAATGAATAGCAAAACTTTCCATGAGTCTTAGGCCTAGGCTAGTGTCAGAAATCAGATGAGTAGAAGAGGAATGCCTCCAGATAGTTTTGCATAGATGGTAAATGATTCTTAACCCATCATTTCAAACTGAACATGCAGCCCAGGGCAGAACTTTCTGACCATTCAAAGAAAGGCTTTTTCTTTTACTGTAACATTGGAGCAGATCACCAACATTAATTAATTTATCTTCACAGTATTTCTTGTCTTGCCCTCGTGTTTACATGATACTGATGCTAATACCAGTTTACACACGTATTACAGAAGATCATCTGTATTTCAGCTCGGGGACAATGTTTCTGGTAGTTGGGTTTGCTGAATGCTAATTAACACTAGCATAAAAAACTTCTCTAAAATATGTCCAATAATATGGTGTTTGGCTGGTATAAGAGTAAATGGTGCTATTCTTTAAAATCATGATTGTTGGTGAACCAATTGTCAGACAGAAGCTTCTTAAATGTACTTCCAGGAAAACAAACATAAAAGAGAGAAAAATGGGCAACTAAAAACTCTAAAAAGCAGCAATCCTTCAGGTGGTGCTGTAAACTCTTCAAAGGCAATTTACATTTTCCTTATTAAAGAGCTGCAAATGATCTCCTGGGAACCTGGATCTTCACTGAGATTATTCAAGACATCTTTGAGAGACTCTGCCCTAGAAAAAGGAATATATTTTTTGCTCTGCAAAATATATTGTTTCTTGGTTCCTACATATCAGAAGTAAGAACGTTCCATTTAGAGAAGAACCCTACGCAGTTGGATGTTTTAAGTACATCTCAATATCTTGCTGCTCTTCATCCAAAATATAACTGTACACTTGTCTGGCTTGCCGATGTTGCACCTTTCTCTCCTCTCCCAGAAATCTCCATGATCAGTCTTTAAAATGTCTTGAGGCACGAATAATGGGACAGGAAAAGAAGCATAAAATCAGCTGATTTGTGATGGGTTATTTTGCTTCCTCTCTGCTTATGCTTTGTTGAGTTGTTAAAGGGTCTGTTATGGGAGAGCTTTTGATAACTACTTGGCTTTACAGAGACAGTCCAGTTTTTCTCAACTATGGACTTATTGCAGTAGAGTTTGTACCTTGAAGTAGGGAAATGAGTGGTTAAGCAGCTATTTTCATGGCTCTGTAATTTTATCTCACCTTTTCTTCCTGTGATTTTTCCTAAGTCCGATACTTTAACAAGTAACTCACCTCCTCCTTGCAACTCAGAGAGCTGTTATTTTTTGACAAAAACAACTGATTGCTTCTGGCCTCCTATTTAGCAGCTATTTCAAGTATTTATCCCAGCATTTAACACTGTCTGTAAAGAAAGATGTAGCTGTACATTGAGCAGGTCTGTGTCTTTGCCTACTCTTTCTGTGTTTAACACTCCCTTCCTCTTGAGTCTGGTGTTCTTAGAAACCCAGATTCAACCTTTTGTTCTAGCAGAGATATGACATGTCCAGCATAAGAAAGAATATCCTTCTTGCAATCAAGCCGTGGGCTAGGCTGGGCCAGACCACCTTCTGCTTGTTCTTTTGCCCACAAACAAGGGGGGCAAATACAAGGACAACAATACCACAGAAGGAAGTGCCACTATCTCTTTGCCTTAGTTGTTCGTGTCCAAATTTTCCCATATGTCAGCACAAGTGCTTATCCTGCCACATAAAGGCATGGATCACTGAATGAATCTGATTAATAACTGATATGCTATAAAATGAATAAAACTGAATAGGTTTTCAACAAGGCTATTGCTAATGAGCACTGATTAGACACAATATTTGCTTCTGGTGGGTTGACCCTGGCAAGACAATGGGTGCCCACCAAAACCACTCTATCACTTCCCATCTTGGCGGGACAAGAGGAGAGAGAATATACCAAAAATATTCGTGTGTCAAGGTAAGGACAGAGAGAGATCACTCACAGTTACTGTCATGGGCAAAACAGACTTGACTTGGGGAAAAGGTTATTTTACCTGCTACCAATCAAATTAGAATAGGACAAGGTGAAATAAAAACAAATCTTAAAACACCTTCTCCCTACCCCTCCCTTTTTGCCAACCTTAACTTTACTCCTGACTGGGGAATGGGGGCTGCAGTCAGTTCATCACAAGTTGTCTTTGCCACTTCCTCATCCTCAGGGAGAGGATTCTTCACAATCTGGCCCTGCTCCAGCATAGGGCTCTTCCCTGGAGTGCAGTCCTTCAGGAAGAGGCTGCTCTAGTGTGCCTCCCCCTGAAATAGAGATTTTGGAGTTCACTTGAAATAGTAATATGAATTGAGCATTTAAAGTTTAGTCTGTAGAACTATGTGTTGAATTTTAACCTTTTTACTTAAGAAACCTCTGCCACGGTACAAAGGGCATAGAAAAATGCAAATTTCTGAAATTTCTTGCATACGGAACAATACCAAGAGAAGACCAAGAGATACAAAAAGCCCAGATAAAGAAGCTCCTCTGTCTCCAAGCTAATTAAGACCACAGAGTATCCAAATAAGAACCAAGGGACCAAAAGCGCATGCGCAAAGGAGAAAAAGTTCAAAAGTTCAGTCATGAGGAAGACCACAATCTTCAGCCTCAGAGACCCCCAGAGACCCCCGTGCGACCACCAGAGCCAACAAGGCATGCCCAGAAGGGCGTGGACCTGATTACCATACGAGGCGAGGACAGGCGGGGCCAGGGGTTGAATATGCATGAGAAAAGTTGTGTAATGTATTACATATGGAATACCTTTGTGAATAAAGCTGTGGGACAGCCCGAGGCTCGGGGCACAAGTCCTTATGAGAGCCATCTTGCTTGTGCCGGGCACTGACATACATACCCACTTCGTAACTAAATCTGGTTGTGGAGTTTATTTATTCCGCATATCGCTTCACCCCATGGGGTTACAAGACCTGCCAGAAAACTCGCTCCAGCACAGGCTCCTCTCTTCATGGATCCACAGGTTCTACCAGGAGCCTGCTCCAGTGCAGACTTCTCCTTTGGGCATCTATCTGATCCTGTATGGGGTTCTCCAGAGGCTGCAGGTGGATCTCTACTCCCTGTGTATGTACATGGACTGCAGGGGCATAGCTGTCTCACCATGGTCTGCACCACAGGCTGCAGGGAAATCTCTGCTCCAGCATCCTCTCCCTCCTTTTTCACTGAGCTTGTTGTCTGTAATATTGTTTCTCACATACTCTCACTCCTCTCTTCTTTGGCTGCAGTTGTTGTTTTGCAGTTTTTTTTACCCCCTTAAGTACTTTTCCAGTGAGACACTACCACTGTCACTGACAGGCTCTGCCTTGGCCACTGGAGAGTCTGTCTTGAAGCCAGCTGGAATTGGCTCTGTCAGACACAGGAAGCTTTAAGCATCTTCTGTCAGAAGTCACCCCTGGCACCCCTGCTACTAAAATCTTGCCACAGCAACTGAATATACATAATTTCTATGCTTAAAACTACCTCTTAATTTTGGTAAGAAGGTTGTTTGAATACTGTTTATATGAGATCTGGTCCTGTGGTTTAGTGCCAGAAGGAATGAAAACTGAACCTTGTGAGTAAAGATTGCTTAAAGAAAGCAGTCAGAGAATTATAATATTACCAAAAAATTCCAGCACCTACTTGTTTCCTGACATTGTGTGTCATTGGAGTTCTGTGTTTACTTTGCTATGTGGGAACAGAGACAAATGACACTGAAACATCAAATTAATTACTTTGCAGTCAACAATCTGTCTGCTAGATGTATTGGATTATGCATTTCTAGAAGATGTTGCTTTCTAAACTACATTCAATTAGTTGCAATTATCCTATTTGAATGTAAGACCACTCTCCTCATGATATTATCCACTAAAGGAAAAAGTTTTGATACTTATCTCCATGCATTTTTTTAAATGCATTACTTCTGCTTAATTCAAGCAAGGGTACATCATTATACTAATCTCAGACACATTATACTATTTTCAGACACACAAATCTGAATCTATATTGAATGAGCAGGTAAGTTTAGTGTGTCTCATTACCACACGTAAACCCTTCTGCAACTGTGTTTTATACTTGGGCAGTAAAGTGGCAACCTTTTTGAAAGGAAAACAGTTTAAATACCAATCAAAGAATTTGACATAATTAATGTAGTTTGAACATCTTGGCATGGTCATCAAAAATGGAATTAGTTGCTGAATGATAGCACAAATGTGGTCATCGAAAGGATTCAATATTTCTGGAATTTATCTCATGCTCCACTGAAATTCCTTAATGTATCTACACTGAATGCTATGATTTCAGAGAAACTAAAATTAATATTTTGCATGCCTATTTACATGCAAATTATTGCAAAGAAATTGAATTGCCAGTTCTTCCAAAAAATTAATTTTGGCCAGGTGTTCTTAAGCAAATTAAATAACTCAACCTGTGGCGTGTTCTATGCAAAATCAAGGGAGTTTTATATCAGACATTTTCCAGAAAACTCAGATTATTACCTTAAATCTCAGGGTAAAGGGATTAAGATTTAATTCCATGGAAAGGATCAAGAACCTGTAATAAATCTTGGTGGTTAGAAATTAGGTATGACAGCATTTACATTTCAAATGCCAGATTCTAACAATCTGTAGGGAGTTCAGAGTCCAGATTCTGGACTCTTTAGGGGGAACTAGAAAGTAGCAACAAACTAAAAACATGGAATCTTCTCTCACTCTGGCACTATGCACCAGCAGCAAAGAGAGACATTCTGTTTGGACCCTGTTCCTGAAGCACAGCCTGTCATTTTCTTTCTCAGAATTCATTAATGTCTCCAGCCATTCATTCATTTAATGCCATTCATTCATTTAATGACTGGCAAAAGGAAAAAACATTTTTAGGTAACAGTGGCACATATTACTCACTGTGCATTTAACACAAAATATAGAAACATCCTATAGAGTAAGCACTGCTGTCCCCTTTCACTGTTGTCCCCTGTTTCTCCACTCTAACATTACATCCCTATTTTTCCATGCCTTTCTCTCCGAACTCAGTAAATTTTCTGGATTTCTCCTTTTTGCAGGAAAATGACTTCAATATGACATGCAGAAAGTACCTCTTTCTCCCATATGGTATTTAGGACACCTTCCTTGGAACTGGCAAACGTAGTTTTGAATGTCCTCTGATCTGGGAGTGAGTCAAAGCCAATTCCCATTTCTGTCCATGAGATGCTGTCTTTTTACCAATCAAATTAAGCTGTAGTTTGTGTTTTGGGTGAGCCCAACACTCTCAGTGTACCCTAAATGAATTATGAGAACCTCTATTGGTCAGAACCACTGAGAATGCTGAGATAAACTTTGGAGTTTCCCTCATAGATATTCATATTTTCCTTCTACATCGGAGACACATTTACATCCCAAGGATCATACAATGCTACTATGTTTTGAAAAGCCTTTTGAAAAGTTCATTAATAATTTCTAATTAACACTGTGGAGGACCAAAATAATTTTTAAGGATGGGGAACACATTGCCAAAAGAAATAATAAGGTAGATTTTTTTTCCCCCTGAGCTGTTTACAAACAAATTGCAGTAAAAATGGAGCAGTGTTGCACACTGTGTTTCACCTCAGAGTGGATGGAGACATGGATAAATGAAATAGCTTGAGTACACTCACACAGGAAGTACAAATCAAAACTGGAAAGTTCAGCCAAAGTTGAAGTCCCTGGTGGTGCCTTGGCCCCCACCCTTGTATCATCTGTTGGACTGACCTTTTCTGAACCAAAGAAAAATTTTCCAATGCTGAGTCAAAGATTGTAAAAAACAGCCTAGGTACAGAGAGATGCTGCCTCTAGAATCCATTCCCCATTTCAGGCATAGTTGTGGTGGTTGCTGAAAGACCAGCTGCAGCCTGGGATTCAAATTCTAGCCTCTCCCTATTTCAGTAGTAGGAAATTTAGTCCAGATTAGACTTCACCTGGCTAAGATGACCCAGTTGGGGTGGCTTGAGGGGTGAGGGGGAACGATGTACCCAGTTCTGCCCATGCTCTGTCCCAGCCCCTGTGTGCACCTGAGAAATAACACCCAATAGTGACCCTCTAAATCATCTTTGCCCTGACACTTACCACATTAGAAATGAATGCACTGGAAATGCTGCTTGCATTTCATGACATGACACCTTTTCCCTTTATTTGCTTGTGCTTCACTTTTCCTTTTTCTTTTGAGCACAGAAGAATCCCTCAGACTGATGCTGACATTTATGAAATTATATAATCTTTGTAATCTGTAACATAGAGACATACATACATACACATATATACATACATAAATGTTCTTATTATCAAAGTGGTTTTATTTATTTTACTTAATATTTATTTTGCATTGTACAGGTTTCTGAATCTATTCTCAAATGTTTTTACCTAAGTCTCAATGTCACCTTAAATTCAAATGTCAGTGTATTTGTCCAGGCCTACCTGCAGAACCAGCCAGCTGAGAAATGGAGCACGAATTCATTAGCAAATCATACCTACCAGAACTGACCTTACAACCTGCATGAATCAAAAGGAAAGACTTAGCTTGGCTGACTTCTTCTGTGAAAAAGCAGAGGCTAACCAGCACAGTCAAAGAGAGCAAGATTCCCAAAGCACAAAATGTTGTTGTCAGTCATGTAGCATCAAATCAAAAACAATGAAAAAAAAAATAGAAATAAGTCACTGGGACTATTCCAGTGAACTTGGCAGTTTCTTACTAGCTTAAAAAAATAAAGGCACAGGTAGCCTTTATCAGTGTGGAACTGCAGAGTTACATAATGACAGCCTAGAAATTTTCACTCTAGAGAAGTAAACATTTTACAGCATGAAAGAAATTGCTGTAGTGACCCAGGGGAGCTACAAATGTTTCTTGTATGAGGACAATTAACCAAACCAATATAGTTAATTTTGCCACAGGTTTTAAATTATGTAGAAAGCAGACTACACACTACGCCTTAGTAGGCTAACTTAGGTACTGCAAGAGAAGAAAATTTCAGTAAAATTCCACAGCAGCCAGGGCTGCAAATGAGAAACACCTGTACGAATAGATTTGCATGGATCTTGACACCACCACTGAATTTCTGTTAGCTGGGTTCAGGAGGGCCCAGCCTAGACCAACACTGTGATACACCCCCGTTGGCACCTCTGTCACCACTAAAATGTGGAGAGCCAGATACAGCTGTAATCACCTGCATGCAGTGTTTTCCCTCCCTGGAAGGGTCTCCTGATGTACACATCTGCATCAAAACAGGCTGTGCCTTAAGTAAATATTAGCTCCATACCATAGATTAGGAAGTAGAGGTCCACAGCTTATCCCTGCTTATACAACAAACAGGACATTCATGCAACTAGTCTCCAAAACCAGTCCCTACTGGATCTTGATTCCCACACAGCTGTGCTTATAATGATTTTAGAGATAAGCATCTTTGTGAGCCACTCACCCTCAGAAGTAGTGAAGGAGAAGAAGCACCCATGGCTGCCCACAGCAAAAAGACCCACAGCATTCAGGCAAGTGGCACTCCAAATCTGTGCTATAGTGGCTGAGGCATGCACGCACCCAAGCTGGTTATAATGGAGGTGGTTTAGCATATAAGGCATATAAGTGTGTCAGGGAGTTGTTGCTTGCTGCTGCCCTGTGCCAATGGAGGACAAGGCTACGATGTATGCATGTGCCTCACGCTAGCCAGCCAGCACACAGCAGAGCTACAGCAGCAAAACACCACTTGCACAGAGCCTGTGCCTTTGTCAGGAGCATTTCTTTCCTCCTTTTTAACTAGATGACAGGGACCAATTAAACTAATGAGCCTCACAAAGTATTTCCCCTGGCTAGCAACAGCCTGTATTAATGTTTGCAGAAGTGCAGCATTTGGGCCATAAGCTTTCTTATTAGATGTTAACGCTTTGCAAGATGCTTAAACAGCCTATGAAATTCTCCATCTCTTAGACTAGGAATTTTGTCAGGTGTAACAGCCCCTCTCCTTTCCTCTAGCTGTCTGTATCCCAGTGCCCTGTAGATGTGGGCACCCAAGCAGCACAGCTGTCCCTGCCCAAGACCCAGTTTCTCATAGAAGAGCCATAGAGGACTCTATGAATCCCAGCCAGGCATTTCCTCTTCTGTGAATAGAGCCCAGTTTTGCAATTGTGTCATTTGGTGTTTTTGTTTGTGGAGTGGGGGCTTTTTGGTGGGGAAAGCTTAAGTTAAAAATATAATCCCTTTCAGTTTAATCTCCCTCAATATGCTAAATCAGTTTTGGAAAGAAAGATTCAGGTTTACTCCTTCAAAATATCTTGTTTTTACAACTTTTGTAATAAATTATAATGAAGAAAATTTCTCTGTTGAACCTGACAAGCTTCTGCTTACAAAAGAAAAAGAAAATAGGTAACTATTGACTTTGGCTTGAATTCTTTCAGCTTGCTCTAATTACCAGTCTTATTATATTCCTGTAAAATGCCAGACTTTCAAATGTATTGTAAATGCAAACAGTGAAGAGAAATTAAACACAGATATAACACCAGGAAAAAAGGGTTTATTAACTTTTTCAATTCCTATTTCAGTGCTCCATCAAGCGCATGCCATATTGCAATGGATACAGGCCCTGGAATTTAGATCTAGATCTGAATCTGCTTGTCTTCCAAATCAGGACCTTTCCAGAACTGGGACTGCCCCCCAGACCCATTGCTGAAGCTAAAACCAAGGTACCATTGCACATTCTAGACCCACTTTTTGTAACTTGTGGGCAATTTATTTCAATTTTTTTGACGTTTATTAAACTCTTGGAGTGATAAGCAATCATCACTGAAGTTGCAAGACTGTAACAGATTAGCTACCTCAGGCTCTCCAAGTAGACCTGTGTTGTAAATTTTCTACATATGACTTGGGTCTCTATGTCATTATTACAATGTGTTTTGATCAGCATTGCTGCCAGGGAAAACTGCCTGGGCATTTTTCCCAGGTGGGAAATTAGTACAACCATGATCCAAGGCTCCCCCTTAGTCCTTGTTGGAGCACGTGAGGACCAGGATGGATAAACAAGCAGATACACAAGCAGAGCTCTCAATTTATGTGGAAGGAAAGCACAGAGCACTTTCAGAATAGTCTAGCACTTTATGCAAGAAAACCAAGCCAAAGAGAAAAGAGGCAAGAGCTCAGCATACCCTTGGATATGGACATGACTACAAACTTCTAAAAGGGCTATGATCAGACTGAAGGTGGAATAAGACACAACTTTTGCTCTTCTGCAGTTAATAGACTAGAATCAACACACTTCTTCAGAGCAGGAATTTCCAGCTCTGGAATAAAACAGTTGACTGAAATCAGGTTTCAGACTCCAAGGATGCAAAAGCAATATGAACAAGGCACTTCAGCAAGTTTAAGAAGTGCACTAATCACTCCAGCTTTTCATCTTACCTTAAGGTGCGTAAGTAATCCTCTATTAATCACCATCCTTTCCTTGTTTCACTACTGCTCAGCTTTAGACAGAGACTTCTAAGCACTTTGAGAGATTGCTGCTGGCAAAACATTACACTGGAATGTTCCCCAGTTGTCCTCCACCTTGCAAAGAAAGGGAGGTAGGACTTACATAGAAAGTACTCAACTCTTAACCAAATAGATCATTTAGAAGTCAGTAAAAACATCTAAACCAGAGAACCGGCATCCTAGGAAGCCAGATGTCTATCACATCTGAGATGATATGTCAATATCACAGCAAACCCTTGCATTTACATATCACTTCATCTGTAAACACAGCAGAATGTATAAAATTATTTAACTTCATAGTTATCTGCATTAGGTCATCTGTTGTAAAGATGAAGATATTTACCAAGATCCTGGACCTGCAAGGATTTAACCCAGATGACATTACCCTGACACCAATGGCAAGAGTGTCTGCCGCTTCGACAAGATGATGCCCTGACTGATAAAGCAAAGACACAGAGAACAGTGATCAGTGATCAGAATAAAACTTTTAATTACAGAAAACAGCTTCACTCAGGACATGTCCTTAAATCTGAGCATTTGTTTTTCTGTTCCAGGAACATGATACAGGCCTCCCAATTACTATCGTTTGCTCAAAACATTATTCTTGTAATTAAATATGATGTTAAAATCTTGAAGGCAATAGTTCTTTCTAAATAGCTCATTCTAAAGAGTGATTTTATCTTGCATTTTGGTGCTGCTATTGAAGTCAGTGAGAGTTTTACCATTGCTTTCAGTATGATAAAGATCAAGCTCTTAATACACATACTAACTTTTAATTGACTAAGGTAAAAATAATTAGGCTGTTGTTTGCTTTGTGCTCACCTGAGTCTTTTTGCAAAACAATGTCTTTCATTTCACTTCAGTGACTGCCAGCTGTTCTGAACAGTGAGTGCTTTTCCATCTAAAAGCTAAATATAATGTCAATTACAAAAACTCTCCAAAGGCATTTGCCAGGCTTGAGACTTCTTTTAACAGTCAGTAACAGTTTCAAGTTTCTCACAATACTCTGAAACCAGCTACAGGCAATGATTGCTTTTATTGAAGAAAATAAAATGACCACAATTATATTATACTGCATTCTCTTATACTTGGAACTTTAAATTGGAGCTGTGCTGAAAGGAACAGATAGTGCACAGACTATGATTTAATATTTGAACCAATATTTGAAATTAAACACCAATATTTGAAATTAAAACCCACAAATTACACCCATCATCTTTACTTACACATTGGTCACATAATAACTTTTAACGATCATGCCAAGGGAAGACAACTACATCGCAAACACTATATTATTGCTGTAATCCTGCCCCAAATCCCAGTTCAGGTAAACAATACTCCACCTGTGTTCTGATATGGCATGCTGTTTTCTTCACTTCAGCTTACATGCTGTTGATAAGCATTCTTGAATACTCTGAGATCCTGTCCTCACATCACAGCCACTGAGGTCCTCCTTACTTAAACTAACACCACACTGCTGCTGTCTAGGTACCTACACTCAGTAACTTCAGGCTGAAAATTTGGCTTACTGGATTCAGATATATAGGTGACTAAATTGGTGTAATTTAATAGGAATGAGAGCAAACAAATGGAAAAAAAAAAACAACCACAAAAAAACCCCACAAAACAAAACAAAACAAAAACAAACAAACAAACAAACAAACAAAAACCAAAACCAAACAAACAAAAAAACCTTTGCTTGCATAGTTACTCTTGCTGAAACTCACTACAAAGATGTGGTTTTGGGAAGGTAATCATTAAGAACCTGATTGTGATGACAGTGTTTGGGGTTTGGTCGCTATTCACACTAGAAATCACAGCTTTAGTAGAAACTTGGTGGAGAAAGCTTTTTCAAACAAAAATTATATGTATCACATGTATTTGAGCTGTCGTCCTCAAAGCTCACTAGCATATGAACTCCCTGAAAGATGGATCAATTCTGAAGCAAGCTTACATAAGACCCTGCAACTCTGCTGGGCATGGAACATATTCTGAATGACCCAGGGGATACTAAAGGCACCAATCACCGTGCAGGGGTGTTCTATATTAGAGCATAATGAAACGGTATACAGGAGGCTTTACTTCAGGCAAATCACTATCCCACAATCCAGTCTAAAACTTTCCTCAACCTGTGTATCTCTGCACACACACACAAACTTGTAAGCTCTTGTCATCACACTGAGGCACAGATCTACACTGTTTATCTTTTTGCACTGCAGAACATTATATGGCATACAAAGCCTGTCTTTTCTGATTATATTCCCTCCCTGCTTAACTCAGCTCTTTCAAAAGTAAATTTCTTCCAAAATTTGCATTTTTAGCATATTTTTATATTAAGAAACTCCAAAAAACAAAAAAAACCACCAAAAATGAACCCCAAAACCCAAGAAAGACAAACGCCCAAACACAAAACAAAAGCAAACAAGCCCCCATTTTGTTATAAGCAGTTGATTGAAACTGAGGTAGGAGAGACCTGAGAGCAACAAACAAATCCCCTCCTTTTCAGAATGAAGTGCAATAAAGCCTACATATTAAGAGAGGATTCTCTGATATTTTCTGATGCATTTGCCCAATGTCCTGCCCTTCCTAGTGCTCCTCTATCTTGTCCCTACTGTCAATGGGGATAAAGAGGCAACAA
>WBNO01014912.1:0-12505 GCA_013400575.1 Peucedramus taeniatus
TCTATATTTGTGTGCTTTTATTCTTTGGAAGTGTTTGTAAGAGACAAATTCTTAACTAAAAAGTGCTTCTAAGTTTAAGTCCCTGTTGGACAGTTTTCCTGTCCTTATCAAAGCATCTGCACAACTTTCCAGTTCTTTGATCACAGATTTGAAACAATCTCTAAACTTCTAGGTTAGGTATCTAATGTACAACCTACTAGCACAGGAGACTGCACCAACACAGCATGACAGGAGAACTAAAATGTAGGAAAAGCAGTGTGGGTGCCCATGGGAAAGAGGAACTCCACAGGCTGTCCTATCTTATTATGATCTGTGGTCCGTGTGGTGCAGCACTGGAAAACACAACTCTGGCTTTTATGTCTGTCTTGGACTACGACCTACTCATTCCACACCTCTGCATAGACACAGTAGTCCTGATACCAAAATTCAGTTTTTGCATGCAAGACATAAATACTACTAGACCTTCTACTACTTTACATCTGTGTGTTGGCTTTAATCAGTGAGTTTAAATATTAATTCCTAGACAAATGCTGATGGTTCCAGATGTTGCTGCCATGTGCCAGTCTCCACCACACAAGATAAAAACTTACTGATCTCAGTAATTTGTGGACAATGGTGCTAAAATTAAGTTCTGATTTGTTTATGTTACCAACACAGAACATCCTCTAGTTTGAAGTCATAACTAAGAAGGTGCTCTGGAGGCCACTGAAAAGTTGTTAAAAAATAAACTTTGCATAAACAGGAAGCTGGAAGTCCTCATCCTGGTAATGATTACTATAAAAATTATAATCTTAGTATTATTACTGTGCTATGCTTACTGTTTGAGGAATTTTTTTTTTTATTAACTGAGCAGTCTTTGATACTTTATGTATCTCTGACAAAATATAGGATCATATTCCAAGGTAATACAAGCATCAAAATTCACAGTACACAGTTAAGGACAAGACTAAAAATTAACCATTATGGTTTCAAAAAGAACTATAAAACAGGGAAAATACTTGTATTCCTTGCAACACCAAGAAATATTGTGATTTTTTTTTTACATGAAGGAATCAGGAAGGAAGGAAGGAAGCCCAACTCCAGGAGGTGGCCTCTGTGTCATAGCAAATGACAAGGGACTTGATGAGGTCTTTGACATGTGCAAAATAGGAGGGATCCTGCGCTTTTATTGCTCTATTAAACACAAGACTTCTGAAAACAAAGAAATTCTAAGAGTAAGAAAAACTCAAAACTTAAAATTCAGGCTAGATGATTTCTTCAAAACCACCCCAAAATAGAATGTTTTGAGACTTTTCTTCTGTAGAATACACAGTAGGTGCAGATATGAGAAGGCAGGAAGGAGGCCCTGACAGGCATCTGATGCTTGCATTGCAGCATCATTCTTCGTTCTTCATCCTTCTCACAGGGTCAGCTCTGAAGCAAGAGGATATTTAATACCCAGAAGTCTTTTAGTGAGCTTAAAATTCAGCACATGCTCAGTTCATGTCCTCATCTAGATTGCACCGCTGCAAATCCTTCATATTAATGAACATTGAAATACCCCGCTTAAATAGAAGGCATATATTCAACTCTCAGCAAACTGCGTATGTCAGTCAGTAGGTAAAACAGCTTCACATGAAACCAGACAGAAACTTAGCCAGCATTGTGTCAGGATAGAGTGTGCACTCTGCCTTGAAGCTTTAATATAAATTTTTAAATTGTCACTATATCAAGTGCCTGCTAAGTTTCTGTCATAATACCAGGATAAATTCTGAATCAGACCTCACAGACGACTTACAAATCCTCTTTGCATACCACCTTAAAGAGATACTATTTTGGGAGAGGTTAATACCATCAAAACCCCTTATCCAGTTAGTTCCGTGGAGAATGAAGCTTTGTAATGGAACTTAGCCACTTCCTGTACCCTACTTGGCTCCATAGTGTGTACTTCAGAGCCATCCAGTGTTAGACACGAGGTCATTTGCCTAAAAAAGCAATCTGATTCTTTAATACTTCAATTCCTAATTTACCTCTCCTAGTTTATAGCACATATGTCCAATACACACTAATTTAAAATCTTGTAGAAGCATTGATTTTTAAATTTAATTACAGAATTGCAAGTGCTAAACATAGAAAATGAAGAGGATCACAGTGATCTGAGAAATTCTGTGTCCTGAAAAAAAAAAAGATCATTTGACTCCTATTTCTCTTAGTGGCAGCTCATATCAGTTGCAAACAATGTGCTCCCTGCTCATTCATTGTTTGGAGGAGAAGTCTATTTTATCTGGAGGGACTGGTTGTGTCCATATTAGAAGGCTGAGAAATTACTCTGTGGCCACCTCCTTCTATAGAATATCCGTACTAAAAACTTCCTCTGAAGGAGAGAATTTTGTTGGCAAAATATTTAAAGAATTATCACTGCTTATTTTCTCTTTGAACTGACAAACCGTGGAATCTCTTCCATGAGGAGAGATCATGGTACTTCATTTTGCTGTCTTCAAGGATCATGATCTTCAGTCAGTGTTGAACAGATGTACTAGATTTTTTTATAAGCTCTAGCTCAGACTAACATTTCAAAGACATTCTTATCAAATATAGATTGTTTCTAAAATAATAAATAAATACAACAATAGACACAACAGTGACATACAAACATTCATTAACTTCACAACCACGTAATCCTAAGTGTGATGGCTTGAAAAATCATATTGGAAGCAGAGCATGAGCCAAGAAAGAGCAAGGAATCAAAGGAGAGCTAAGAGAGAAGCAGAACAAGGGAGCCTGATGGGCTGAAGTGAAATCTGCTCTGCAGGAAAAGCAAGAAAAAGTGCCTCAGCCCAGGCTGAGCTGTACCCCAGGAGTTCTTGTCTCCAGTCCCGTCTCCTCTTTGGCTTGCCTGGGCTGATGCTGGACATGAGTCAACACTTCAGTTGCCTGATGACTGCGGCTGTCACTCAGTGCATGGCTGTCAGCAGCTTGCTCACACAGCTCCTGGATCCAGGTGCTGGAGGAGACTGTGCTCCTGCAGAAGGCACTTTCCAGGGCCCAGGGAGGCCAAGGGGTGAGCCCCAGCTCAAACACCATCTGTGTCAGAAGATCAAACTGTCCTGTTCTAAACACCACAGTTCTCCAGAGCTAGCTCTTGGGCCAGCTAGTGGCTTCAGAGGCTTCTCAGGCTTGGGTAAACATGCATGAAAACAGAAATTGACATGAGAAATTCTTATCATGAGTCACATGCTCAAGTGTAGGCAGTATGGAGAACACAGAATTGCACTCCCCAAATCAGAAAATTTCTGATATATGTGATATTCTTCTAGTACAACAACTGATTTCATTTTTCATGCATTATTTTTCTTCAAAAGTTAAAAATTCTAATTTGAAAAACAAGTTCATAATCAGCAGCTTCACTACATGAACATCTCAAATGAAATTTAATAGAGATAGTGAGTTACATAAATAAGCATTCAACTAACCATTCACCCAATCTTTTCTAGAAGGTCAATATTATTCTCCAATTTGCATTCACAAAAGGTAGATCACACAAAACAATCAATATTTTAGTGTAAAAATAATTATGTTTTCAACTGACACCTTCAAACCTTGATTTTCACCTGGATAAGCTATAGTTAGAGCTCCTGTTGGCTAGTTATTTCTGAAGTGTGGCTATCAGCAGAAGAAAAAATCCTTATAGAATAAAGGCTATTCCCTTGAAAAAAACAGTTCAACGTGGGTTCCTAACGCAAAGCTGTCACTAAGAGGGTAAATGTAGTCTATGCATGCAAAACTAGAGAAATATCAAAGAGAAAAAGGAAATAGAACTACTTTTTCAAAAATTATCATCACATACTGAGGTTATTACTTGACAGATATTTTTTAAAGTTTTTCTGCAGAGTAAACAATGTGCAAAGATGCATCAAAGATGCATTGTAAGGCTTGAGGTGCACTCATGCCCTTTGTCCCTACATGCACACCATGACTTTTAAGTTCTGTCTAGCTCACAGCCTTCATAACCAGTATGGAGGGATTTTTTTTTTACACTCGTATATACCAGGCTTTGAAACTGAATCTAGAAAATTTCAGGAGGAAATCTTGAGCTGTGAGAATTCTTGACCATAGACCTACTCTGCTGGGTTCACTATCACAAAATTTCTTCAGCCCAGGTTGAGTACTGTTTTTAAATAAAAATTGAAGTTTTTTGCTAAAAGTTCTCTTTTCCTCCACAACAAACAAGCACAAAGGAAATCTGTCATCCCTCAAAACCTAGGATTTGTTGAATTAGAGATAGTGCTGTGTGATTACTTTACCAAGGGAGTTTTCCTATATCAGAAAAATGTCAGACCTGTGCTCTGCAATAGGTTCAATAGGTCAGAGTCACTTGAACCTCTTCTTTATACTGTCTGACAGAGATTTCCGAATAGGCTCTTAATCTGATAAGCTTATTCTTTCACAAAGACAGGAGCCTTACATCTCCCCAGTGTGTTAAACATAATGTAAAGTAACCCCCATAGAATGCTGGACTTCTATATAGCTGAGCAAGATGTGAATACTTCTCCACTTATCTCAGAAAGGTTGTTATCTTCACCTAAAAACCAAGATGCTGAGTAAATATCCTTTAAGAGTGGGACACTTTGCTTACCTAGCTTTGCACCCATTTGGACTCATATCCCCTTCAAATACTAGTTACATATCAATTTTAAATCACATAAAGCAATCCAGTGATGATGTACAAACTGTGTACAATGGCACACAACTATGGATATTAGCTTTTGCTTTCCTTGTTCTGATATTTAGCTTGTAGTGTAGCTAGATATTAATTCAGTTGTAGAAGTGAAACAGAAAAGAGAATTAACCTAGCTGAAGGTATGGCAGAATTAAAATTCAGACCTTCCCGACTCCACAGCCTTTCTGCAATCCTGAAGATAAAGCCAAAAACTTAACATAGCCAACAACACAAATTAATTAATTTCTAAATATGTGATTATAGCAGAAGTCAAGAAGTGTTCCCAGATCTCTCAATCGCTTATTATGCTACAAGACATTTCAAACAGTTACACACTGCAAATTCTTAAATCACAAATCAGGAAACCTCAAAAATAAATCGTTTATGTATGAAAACATAGACAATGGTTCAATCAAGTTTTTTTCTTTCAAGAATACAAAAAATGAGATATTACATGGTGGCTATATGAATACTCTGAGATATTCTAAGTCTCTCCCTGAACTCCTCCTCTTAGGTCTTACACTTAGACTTCAGTCTCATTCAGAGTACCTAGCCTTGAAAATTGCAACCCATTCAGACAATGAGGAAGTCTAGAGGCACATGGGAAGATACAGACAGTGCCTTCTCTAACAAAGAATCCTCAGTTCAGAAGAAAATGGATCTCATTTGTGTGAGACCTACTTTTAGGAAGACTCATATCTTTATTCCTGTCAAGGTAAATTAGGACTTGTGTGGGTTAAACAGATGGCACTGCAGAAACATACTGTGAGAAGTGACTATTGCCAGATACGTTGCCTTAATTTTTACATTTTAGAGTACAAAATCATAGAATAGTTTGGGTTGGAAGGGATCTTAAAGATCATCATTCCAACCTCCTGCTGTGGGCAGGGACACCTTCCACAGCCTGCTCAGAGCCCCGCCCAGACTGGCCTTGAACAATTGAAGGATGGGGCATCCACAACTTCCCTGGGCAACCTGCGCCAGTGCCTCACCATCCTCACAGTAAAGAACTTCCTCCCAATATCTAACCTGAACACATTCTCCTTCAGCTTAAGCCATTCCCCCTTGCCCTACTACTACAACTAGCCTTTTTCTCCAGCCCCTTTGCAGGCCCCCATTAGGCACTGGAAGGCTGCTCTAAGGTTTCCCCAGAGCCTCCTCTTCTCCACACTGAATCACCCCAGCTCTCTCAGTCTTTCTTCACATGAAAGGTGCTCCCACCCTCAGATTATCTTAGCGGCTCTCAGTCATGCCCCGGTCCCCTCGGCAGGTTTAGGAAGTTGTTTAATTCACTCTGGGCAATGTGGCAATTTTTAAAACAGCAACAAAGTAATGCACTTCACAAACTTGAACTTAGCAAAGTTAAAATTAGCCAACTTCAACCTATCTGGACACAACAAGACACTTTCTAAGACATTGACTGGAATCTTTTAGTCTGGCTTACAACATATTTTGAGTAAAAATATGAGAAGAATGAGAGATACAAAGAGAAAGAAAGGATAATGGTAGAAGAACATCACCACCTGTGGATCCATCAATGAGACTTCATTGTTACAATTTTGATGTCTATTGGTTGAAGTGATGGTCACAGTCTCTATCAATCTAGGGTAGGGGAAGACCACAAAACACAGAATTCAGTGGGTTAATATACACTCAAGTCCAAGTGGAACACCCAGGTACTTGCCCTGGGACTTTCACACTGTCTCATGCAACACTGTGAATCATGTTGCCCATTCCTCTGCTGGAAGGCCCCAGGAATCACTCTGGGGGCTTTTTGGTTGTCTTTGATGGTCTATGACACCTTCTCTCACATCAGTATAATTTACACTTCATGAGAAGGGATGATTAACGTGAATGTCCCAGTAGCTTTTCCTGGCGAGAGAGGGGAGAGGAGTTCTGCAACTGAGCCAGTTGTGTAAGGGATGACAGTGCTAGAACTAAAAGCATTATCCCACCTCGCAGGATCTGCTTATCAGCCTCTTCCCTTATCTAGCTCAAACCCCAGCTTCTTGCTAAGCAAAGAGTGGTTTGTCATGGCCTTCCTCTGGTGCTCACACCCCCCTGCACACAGGTTGCTTCTTGATCATTGACAGCAAAACAGCTGGATTGTTTGAGACATTAACCATTGATGTTTCCGTCTCTCACACCCTCCTGTGTACCCGCCAGTGCACAATGAAGATTTTTGAAAGGGCTAAACATTTAAACAACTTTGAAGCACTGGACAACTTTGCATATTTCATATTTAACTAATGCGTGCATACACACACACATTTGTATATACATACATATAAATTTATATATGTATGAATATAAAAGTTGCAGTATTTCAGGGCCTCACCCTTGTGTCACTGTATGTGAGGACCGTAAAGAGCCCATTAATTTCACATGCACAGACGTCAGCGGTTGCTGCCCGAGGGACAAGCCTGCCTGACACGGAATCTCAGGGGCAGCAGGGATCAAAGCACCGAGCCCATTTTTTGGGAAAGTTTGCCATCTAGAGGCCATATCAGACAGCACCAGGAGAGAAAACCACCTTAACAAAAGAAAGAACGGATTAAGTGGATTTTCTGGATGTCCGTAGGCATAGTTAGTTCAAAAGAGCACTGCCTTTAATATATTTAATGTTTAGCTTTGTTAGCAGTAGCATCTGAAAGTGTTGAGCTAATGTTTTTCCCCAAATCAGAATCAGTTCTTCACTCAGTGTAATGAGCTTGGTTATAGGGTAAGGGGATTTTAAAATATTTATAAAATATAACCAAAATAATTATTTTTAATCTTTTTACAGTAATAAAGATCTTTTCAGAGACCATCTCCTGCTCTGCTAGTGTAGGAAAGATCAAATAAGTATTAAAAACAAGTATGTTCATGACAGACAGAACCCAACATCTGTGTCAGCAAAAGGCAAAAACTTATTTTCTTTGAAGTATCACCCTTTTTGTTGTCCTTACAAATATCTCTCAAACCACATGACTTTTTATCTCTGAAAAATCTTGAATGCTATTTCCATTTTCATTTGTTTATATCAAATTAGAGACGAAAATAATTTTTGAATGAAAACACCATCTTTCTTAATCTTTTAAAGGTATTTTAATGGTATTTGGCAAAATTTACAGCAAAACTTTCAGAAAGACAGCAGTGTTATAGTTTCAAGAGCATTTGTGCATAAATCTGTCTCCAGCTGGGTTTAAGAATTTCATTTTGCTCTCTCTTTTCAGATGAAGTAGATAATAATTTGGTTACGAACTGCTCTGGTTTACTCTTCCACTAAGAAAAGATGTCTTCTCATACCCAGTTGTCCAGGAGATGCAGAAATTTGCAGGGGCAGTAAAGCAAGATGTTTAATTATGGGAAGACAGTAGGCTGGAAAATTCCTGGTTTTTGAGACGTATTCTCTACGTGAATTAGCTGATGCTCCCTGCATTTTCATTATGACAAAAGATCAAGTGTTAAAGATCAGCACCAAGATCAGACTTGCACCAGCGGGTGTTTGGCAACATGAAATGGAGACAATGGGGATAATTTTCAGAGATCTTTGGCCTCCTGAAGCTCTTTTCACTAAGCTGCAGTAGACATTTTGATGAAATTATGTTCAAATACATCTTGCTGGAATTACCAAACAAAATTAGAGCATGGTTTCCACATGTCTTGATGGATTTATCTTCCTTAGTTTTTGCTGTCATTTTTTTAGTGGCATTGGAGTCTATGTAAATTTTTAGCTTCTGTAAAACTGGAGCCAAACAGTTCCAACAGCTCAGTTTCATTTGCATGTGAGTGGCATCCTTTTGCTTACTTTGAATATATCACCACACAATTTCATATCATGGCCCTTATTTCTTGCATTGAAAAAGGTGGTCAACCATTCCTAAAGATGTGGCAGTTTTTTTACACAGGGCTAGTTCCCAGTCTTAATTTACAAGTGTAGGTGGAGTATGTTGGCATGATTTTCTCTGATTCCAGTAAAAATTCTCTCAAGCCCCTGTGTTCACCAGGTGCAACTGAGCAGAAGTTCATAGATGTCTTCCTTTTGTCAGAGACACCAAATAGCAAACTCCATAAATCAGAAGATAATGATTACATCCTAGGAAAAACACTGGACTGACACGCAGAAAACATCTGTTTCATGCTTCATTTAAGTGAACTTAGTCCAAATACTTCTTTATTCTGATTCCCCACCCAATATGGATAATGATATCTGTTGAAAAACAACTTGATATCTAGATATAAGAGCTAAACATTATTAACACATGAACTCAGAAACTTTTGTTTGGTTTTTTGTCAGGTGGGTTCGTCCAGAGGATTTCAAACTCTAAGATCAAAAACGTGAAGCAGCAGCAATTATTTGTCAGTAGTGCCAGAGAAATCTTGGTAGAAATAACTGGCTAAAACTCTACACTACTTCCCCAAGGCAAATGAGAGCTTGCAGCTACTTGTTAGCTGAGAAAGAACTGGATCTACTACTAGATCTTTCACTACTAGTGAAAAAAAAGGTAATAGAAAAAATCTTTATTTTATTGAATTTTTAAATACATTGCACACATTATGCTTCAGTATGCTCAGAAGAAAATACAGCTTGTCCTGTATTACTCCACACAGAATATTTTTATTCTACAATCATTCATTTTTTCTAACATAAAAGTGTACCTTTTTATGTAGCATATATAATAAAGTTGGGCTTTACAAAGACTCTAAAAGAAATTAGATATTCAAAATCTCAGTGATATTCCCAGTTCCTTTGTAAATCCTACTTCTACTGTTCTGATTAGTACAATCAGGTATTACTCGGCTGCTTTTTGTTCTTTCAAAATTATACAGATGTGTATTAATCATAACAAAGACATCCTCTCTCTACAAAGCCTGCACATGTGTTCACTGCCAATGCATTCAGAGGAAAATAATTTTGAGCTTTGCATTGATTTGCAGCAATTTTTCTCTTCAGGAATCAAATACCACACTGCTTTCTAATAGGAATTTAATTAATTCCTCTTGTTCAACAATTAATTAGTTCATGGTTTCTGTGTATGTATTGAACACGCATATTGACAGTTCTTTATGAGAAGAGGAAAGACATGAGGAAACAGCACTCCTTTTAGTCACACTTTGCAAATTTAAATCTTAGCAATATGATACAGTGTGCTTCATGAGGGAACTGTACTCTTCTACCAATTTCTTCTTCTCATTTAATTTTTCCAGTACAGCATCCATTAAGTATGAGGCAAAAGGAAACTGAAAAAGAAACAGAGTAAGAAAAATGATCATTAAACTTTATTTTTTTCATGTGAAATACATTTATTAAATATCTTTAAGGTATCAGATTTCACTTAGTTCTGACAACTACCACACACACATTTCTGATCTTTAAAGTTCATCTGCCTGGTTAGTGTCTGAAAATTTGCTCTCTATCATAAAAATGATAAAAGAGCAGTGTAAAATGAAAAAAGATAAACTCCTTATTGAACAATTCATGCTTTACTGACCATGTTAATGATGTAAACTGCAGTACCAGCATCTCTGTCATTTATCTTCAATCAGTTGATCAATAAAAGGTTACAGTCACCTCTAGGGCATGCAGAAATGGTAGTGTATGAGTGTAAGTTCACTACTCTCAGGAGGATGAGACAGAACTACCAGTATAATTCTCAATGCTGTACCAAATTGCCTTAGACTCACACAGAAAACCTTGTAAATAATTAAAAAACAACAAAACCAACAAAAAAACCCCAAAAAACAACAGGAACAAACCCCCCCCCCCAAAAAAAACCCAAAACTCTCAAAGCAAAGTAAAATCCCAAACCTCCAACTGCATTAATTGGAATGTGACACAAATGTCTCCTCTAAAACATGATACCAAAAAATTGCATTGACATATCTACAGAGAAGAATTAAAACCTCTTTTAACTCCTCTGATATAAAAGAAGCATTTGCACAACCAATGTCTTCAAAGGAGATTTGGTATATTTTTCAGTGTCATCACTCTAAGGCTTAAAGAGGTTTTCTTTCATAGTCTTGGTATATCAGTGCACTGTTTGCTGGGAAGTATTTTTGGAGGTGGTACAGAACAGTGGTCATGACAGCTCCATCCCGAGAGGCCAGTGCTGTGCCAGAGGAGAACAGGACAGTTTTCCTTCACTGTTGAAAAGTCTCTCAGCTTCACCAAACTCTGTCAGCTTACTGAACTCATGGTGAGACCAGTGGTGACTGAGCAGTCAGTACCACACCAAAAGTAACACCTCATTCAGAAGGGGAGATAATTATACATTATAAAGCCACCAGAAATAAATAAGGTAAAATATAGAAGCTGGTGGAACAAGATGCTGGCCAATCATAATTTTCTGCTTTTCACAACTTTAGTTCAAAGCAACACTTTTCCATCTAGAACTCCTGTCTAGTTCCACACTTCAGTACTGCTGCTCTAGCTGCTTTTTTCACTTCTCTATGCCATCTGAAAGAGAAAGTTGTATGGTCCTTACACCAGACAGAGCAGGGCTTGTTTCTTAAATAGACATGGATCAACAATTATAAAACAAATAAAAACCCCAGATATAAAGCACATCAAATAGAAAATGTAACATTTGAACTGATATACACACACAAATCTATATACTGATATTTATAATTACTAACAAGTCAGAAAAAAAATCTAAAAAAAGGAAAATCTTGTTAATAGAAGTATTGTGAAGAGATAAAATGGCAATCCTAAGTGCTGCTAAACAGTCACTTTGTAGTTATAGAAAAAGGACAACAACATGTATTATTTCCTTTTTCTCAGGAAATGGGGTTTTCAAGGGCTGATGCTTGCTGGCCAGACATATCTCCATCTGTCATAAATAACTTACATGTGTGGTAAGAAATTTCTAGAAGACATCTACACCTGTCAGTTTTCTCCTGTGTGCTATTGTGATGACTTTTTAGAGAATAGAGGGCTCAAATTCACTGAGCACAAATCTATCCAGTGTACTATAAGACATAACCTTATCTGAAATTCTGTGACACTTACTTGCTACTATGCTTTAAAAACACTGACTCCAGCATCCTGTTCACTCTAATTTCTCTCCCTTTTTTTCTAGGTATGTTTATTATGAGAACACTCTATATTTACCTCAAAGTCTCTAATTCTTCTTGCCTACCCTGACTACATCCATTTCTGATACCTTTCACCTCCTTAATGCTGTGCCTGAGATGAATGGCTTCTTATTGATGTCTCTGGCTTGCTTCATTCTAACTGCATTTTACTTTCTGCTCACTACTCTCTATGGCTTCCATGTCATAGCAAAGTGATCTTTCAAGAACTCTTGCCATTGAAGTGATTCATTTAAATCAAGAGCATTTGAAAGTGGAACATTATGTCATTCTTTCAACATTTGTTGGTTTCAGAGAAAGTGCTGTATGTTTCTCTCTGGTTTTCTTTCCTTGCAGACACCCAGAACTGGATGATCTCTACAGTCTTAATCTTTAATAGAAGCTTGTCAGATTTACTTTTAATGATGACTCTGTAACTATCCCGGGAAACTTCCCTTTACATTTCTNTCCCCAGAACTTCAAAACAATTGAAGTCATCTCTACTCTGAAGCATTCATCCCAGCTTCAAAACATGCCATATGCTTGGGGAAGGCTTTGGAAGTTCACCGAGTGCTAAGTGCGCACCTAAGGAGTGAAAGCTTGTTTTCACCACTGATCCATGAGATATTTTAATACAGAATGACACTTCTTTCAGATTTTTTACAATTATCTGTGCCACAACCCACTTAACAGTAATTGTGGTGATCCTGAATCAGTACATTATGGTCGGCTTTAACAGAAGAAGTATTT
>WBNO01014944.1:0-14986 GCA_013400575.1 Peucedramus taeniatus
ACTTCTTCCGAAATGTCTGATACTTTGTGGCTTGTAGTTTGTTTTTTTGAAATTAGAGGAAAATTCAGAGAGTATAAGTTAAAGTGAGATACTGTTTGCCTCCAGGTTCCTTTTTTCTTCTTCCTTTTCAGATAAAAGAGAAAAAAAAAAAAAAAAGTCCACGACGTGCCTTAAAGTACTTTAGTATATAAAGATGAATTTGCAGAATTATAGGACAGGCATGCCTCAGTGTAGTCCTCCTATGCTAGTTTCCAAAGTGTTAAGCAGAGATTCATCTGAGAAATAGTAGATGTGGGGAAATCTCCCTGGCTTGGGTGAGAAGAAGACAATGTTTCACATCTTATGTTTTCTGGGTTCCTTGGAAGCTGTTAATGCTATTTCTTGAAAGACCTGCAGGCAGCTAGGTATGTTCTGATCATGTTTGGCCTTCTGTAACAGAGGTGACAGAATGGAAGCATTTTGCAAGCCTCACATTCTGATTGTCAAGTTGGTCAGCTGTAGTTTCACTTCCCATTATGGTTCATTCTCTCTCTAACCATCCCTCCCCTTTCAAAACCAGTGGTTTTGTCCTGGATTATCGAAGAGTCATAGAAATGACTGTGTTAGGGCTCTTTGCTGGGGGCACTTTGCCAAGTTTTTAGCAGTTAGTGCTGCACTGCAAGAACCAAGTGCATTTATCTGCATGCACAGGTGTGGAACAATGTGTGTGTATTGTGCATATTTTGTAGATTGAAAACAATCAGCTATGGAAGGGAGATATAAATTATGAAAGTACAGATTCCTCATTTCAGTGTTTAGCCTGGGAACTTGTGCTTCTGCAGTTAAATGTGTCATATGTCCTCCTTTGCATCCTATCTAAAGAGAATGAGTTAGACAAACTGAGGTCTCAGTTGGAAAATGAGACTTTTGTATGAGCTGCAAAGCCTTGTGTCTTCTGCTTCAAAAATCATGGGTTTGCTCTGTTATTGATAGTGTGCCAGCCACCATTCCTGTCAGTTTGAGATATTTGAAGAGCATCAGGGGTTTTTTTATACTGGGAGGAAACTAAAGTTGCAGAATCCCATTAGTGTGGCTACTTCAAGCAGATCCATCTTCTGGAAATGCAAGAGCAACAATGGCATGTTTTCAGAGAGGTAACAACAGCTACATTTGGGGAAGTGATCTGCAGTTGACAGATTATGTTGTCATGGTAAACATTGCTGGGTTGTTCTTTGCTATATTCCTGCTCAGATTTAAAGTGAGGATGACATGTTATAGGCACGTGTCTGGCTCAGTCCTTGTGACAGCTGAAGTACTCTGTTAGACACACTGGTGTAGTCATGAGACGTTTCAGGAAGTTTTCCCCATAAATCCTCTAACAGATATTTCTGTTCTTTCTAAACCTTTCTGTTTATATTTTCTATTATAACCTATCTATTCACTGAAGGTTTTGAAAGGACAATTCTATCAAGTGGAATTTTCTATATTATCAAAAGCAGAAAGCAAGTACTTTTGGTGGCAGTTAAGGTTTCAGTAGACCACTCTTTCTTCTCAAAGCCTATACAAATGAAAACTTTTCTTCCAGGCATTTTTAATATCCTTCATAACTTCAGTAGTGTCTTACTCTTTCTATAATTTGTCCAGGTAATTCATATTCTTCCTCAAAGTCTCAGATCTCTTTTGGGCTGTGATATACACCTACAGCTTGAATTCAGTTTGTCCATTATTTTTTGCCAGTAGCTGCACAAGACCTGGTTGGTGGTGTTAGACTTGCTGGGTTTGTGATAGCAAACTTAAAATAGTGAGTATTTTAAGTAGTAAAATAAATATTCTATGCAAAAGGAGAGCTTAGAGGAGACCTATTTCTTAACGTATCTCACATTGCACATTGGGGCTTTTTCCCTAAACTTGTTTTTCTCTTAAGTTAAACAGTTAATAGTTCACACAGCCAATGTATAGATACTGAATGACTCCAAGTGTCAAAAGATTCAGAAATTTCTCACAATTATATTTTATCTGATAATAAATCAAATTTTCAGAAGATTAAGATTTTTTTTTTTACTGTTGATTTAAATTTCGAGATCAGATGCCCACATAATTTTGTCTTTCTCTGAGAAAAAATAAGTTTGTGCAAAATTTCTGGCAGTTACAAGAATGCTAGCATATGTCAGATTTGCCCTTACAGAAGTTTATGTCAATTACTTGTAGGAAAATTTTTAATATGATGAAAAGTGGAAGATTAAATTCTATTTTTATTTAGTAAAAGAAGTTTTGAATGTTCTGAAATAAAAAACAAATGGTACTGTTTAATTTTATTTGCTCACAAGATGCATAAAATATTCAGTATAACTTGGGAAATATAAGAAATCTAAATAAGTAGTTGACACTAACAAAAAAATACTATATTCCTTAATGAAAAAAAATGTATTTTTCAGATATGTCAGTGTTAGAGAGATGTGTTTATTTCAGGTGCTATCATCTTTGGTGCCTTCTGTGCTCTGGTTAATGCTAGTGTTTTGGAGTTTGGAGGGAAATAGGTCTGGTTTTTTGCTTTGTTTTGTTGGTCTGTTTTATTTTGTTTGGTTGGGGCTTTTTGTTTGGTTTTGGCTTTGTTTGTCTTCTTTAAATAAAGAATCTGGAGAGTAGATGGTTCAAAAAAATGCCCTAAACTTGGCAATATGTCTTAATATTGATGGTGCTCCGTCTGTGTAGTTTTGGCTCTGAATAAAAACATTTCCCTTGGTATCTCATGGAAAACTATTACAGGCATATTAATAACTCCAGAGAATTTCCTTAATCTTCATTTTGCTAATCTTAACATTTAGTAATCTACTCTGAGAGCTGACAGTTTTGCCACTATTAGCAATGACTTTCAAGAGTCCTGTAGTCTTGACTTTTTATACTTCTGTTGTATTTACTAGATCAACAATTGTAATAAAATAAAAGTTATCTGAGGAAGCAAAGTACATTTCACGACACATATTCCTGACTTTTTAAGGAAACAGTAATGGATAATAAAATATACTTTGCCTTATAATAGTAGATAATGAAATACACTTTGTTAATATTTCTTCTTTTCCTGCTATTTATAAACAAAAAATAACAATTGTTTCTTCACTTGAGAAGGTTTCTTGTTCTGTATGTGTACCATGAAATACTTAAATAGATTATGGTTCCTGCTATGAACATAATAATAATAATTCATAATTATTACCTGAAGTGATTGAGATAATGCTGAGTTTATTCAGTCATGTATGAAAAATTTTATGTAAATTTAAGGTCAAGATCTTCAGTCTTTCTGCTTTGACCTATTTGTACACCAACACCTTGGTTTTCTGAACAGACACAGAAACAGAAAAAGTTGTCTACAGTATTTCTGCTAAAGATTTAGCTGCTGAAAAAGTTCTCAGTGTCTGGCTACACTTGAAATATTTGAAGATTCAATTTTGAACCTTCATATTTATATAGTTTAAAAAGTTATATATGACATTATTAAAATTAATAATTTTGTCTATAGCAGTAATAAAGCTGCCCATTTTATCTAGTTGAATTGAAATAGAGAATGGTATTTTCAAAAGCCTAGGTCCTATGTAAACTGTGAGATATGGTGATACTAATTTTGGTTCTTTTATAATTTATCTTGTGGTTACCTAAGACAGAAATGTTAAGAAACAAATCTCATTTTATTTTAAGAAAATTAATTATTTTCTTTAATAAAGTGTGTGCCAGGCCTTCACTCAATTTATGTTTGGAATAAATGAAATTAATTCTTCAGCTATTTTTACTTCTCGTATATAGAGGAAACAGCTGTACTCAAAACTACAATGTTATTCTTGGTTTTTTTCATCTACTTATCCACTCCCCTGAGTTTTGAAAACCAAAAAAAGAAAAAAGCTGATTTAATTTAGATAAATAGGATGTAATCCCAAATGCACATTCATTTCACATTGTTGTGATTAAACAAACAAACAAACCCAAAGACAAGGACCATCTTATCTCTTTTGCTCCAATATGACTGAATAAGTGAAAAGCTGATTAGATTTCTGGGATGGGGGGAGAAAAGTTGGCCTTGAAGACTATAGTCAGCACAGACTTAAGGCATCATGCAGCATTAGAAATGTGAGGATTTCCTCTGCCAACAGTGGAAGAACTTACAAATGTAATTTAGTCCTGTAGGGGAATAAATTGTCTCAGGACTCCAGTGTTTGCTAGAGTGGAGGCCAGTGTGAGTAAGGTTGGTGCAGCCTAGAAGATGCTGATATTTTAAATTAACCTTTGCATGGAAGTAATATATATATGTGTACACTTTTTGCTTCCATTTTTCTTCTTTTGCTGTTTAGCACATTTTCATATTATATGAAATGTCCTGTTTTGAGTAGTTGTTCTTATATGTCAGATTTGTCTGCTGAATGTTAATTTCTGCAGAAGGACCTTCCTCTTAAAGATGTTGTTTTAGAAGCATATCTCATAAATGAAAACTTTTATAGTGTGAGCTCTCTGTGCTTTCCCTTAGCTTCTAATTTCCATGCTCTGTAATTCAACTGTAATATTTATGTATACCTAGCAGAACTCTTTCTGTTGAATAGTAATGTCTACAGAATATTGCCTACAGCTTCTAGCATACTATGTTTTAGAAACATAATTCTGCATCTTTGCAGGATAAGAACCATGGTGGATTTCTACCTAAACATAGAGATTTATTATTTTTTTAAAGGTGGCGCATTTCAACATTCATTCCTTATTTAATTTGCTATGGATTTGACCCCGTAAAGCTGAAATAGCTGATATTATGGGTCCATTTTTTGATTTTTTTGTTCTGTAGTATGTAGATTGGGGTGAACAGTCTGCAAATTTTCTTTGGTTTTCACTGTATCACTCCCTGGACCTGTCCTTTAGTCCCAGGCTCAGGGAAGGCTCAGATGGTCATCCTGGCCTCTGCAGAGACCTGCTTAAAAGGAAACCTAGAGCTGCCTTAGCTTGCAGTTTTATATCTAGCAGGAGCCTTGTGCTACTGGGGAATTGAAGGTATCTTTGTTCTTTCCTAGGAAAAGGTGAGGCTAATTCTAAATGTAAAGTTGAACATGAGTGAGATGCAAAATGCTCTAAGTGCCACTGGATCTTCTGTATGCAAGATTAAGTTGTTGTTTCTCAATCAGTGTTTAATTCTTCTGGGTAGAGGGAGAGTCGTAAAAAAATCTGCAATTGTAAAGTTTGAGAAGCACAGATGTAACAGAAAGCAGAGAAAAACCTCTATCCCTATCACCACATACTGCAGCCTTCAAGACTGAATATTTCCAGTCCATCTTCTGAAACCTATGCACAAATAAATAACATGATTATTATTGCACACAGGTACACATTTCATTCTGACTGAACAGATCATTAATGATTTTTACCGTGATTCTAGATCATTAATCTGAAAAGGTTAAGAAATATTGTGCTAGCAAAAGGAACACGGTTTTGAAGACAAAACCTGCATTAATTCAAAAGAGATTTCCATGCAGAAAGAGTCCCAGTTTCTCCTAGAATGTACATTTGCATAAATCTTAGATAACTTCTGGCAACATTCATCTCAACAATGTATGAAAATCCTGAGCTCTTACTTAGTACAGAACTACAACTGATATTAGTGGAAATATGATTTGAAAAAGAACTAGGACTTTCACAGCAAAGAACTTCAAGCAGATTGATTTAGATTTCTGTACCTGCTGATTATTTTCCATAAGCTTTCATTACAATTTTAGTCACTGGAATCTTCTCACACCTTATAAAAATATTAAAAGAAACATTTTTCTGTAATAATATGTGACAAAGAAATAGCTTTCAGTATGTGGTTGGAAATATTTTTTTTGTATCTGCTGACTGACTGTTCATGAAAATGAAAAATATGATGGCAGCAAATGTGTTAATAACAATTAGCTTGTGCAGATGAACGTTAAACAAGCTTTTCAGTGCTGGTCTCTGAAAAATGTTTCAGAAAAATCATGACATAGTATTGTTCCAGTCACTGGAAAAATGCATTTCCAGGTGCATCAAGAGGCAGCATGTCCTTCACATGCAGTACAGTTCCTACTCCAGAGCAAGTTTTACAAATTTGGACCTCACACAATAGAGCAGAAACTTGTGTGAGATTGTTCTTTCCCCACAGCTTGTTTTTCCTCAGTAGTACAAATGGACTACAACTGAATGCCTCAGCATGCTTAGCAAAAAGGAGTAAACCCTTACATTAATACTTCACAGAAGTCATGCTCAACTTTTTTTTTGTTTTATTTAACATAGCCCATGAAGAGGTAATGGGATAAATGTATTCTCTCAGATATAGGGCTTTGTACATGATCCAACAAGTTATGTGGAAGAAAATGATAATAATTTTGTTCACTGTTTAGAATGGACTCATTGTTTAATTAGAAACTTTGAATGTTGAACTTGGTTACACTAATGTCCATTATCAGCATTCCTTATGAGACAGACTAATTATTAAAACATGGAAATAATTTATCTTTCAGTGTATGCAGAGACAGTAATCTCTTGGGGGTTTTTAGCTTGTGTTGAATTTTCATTATGCCATTAAATTTTTTGTTTGTCAAGTATATAACAGGAGTGTCCTTTTCAAGAACTGAATCTCCGTGTTTGAAAATCAGACTCCATTCTAAAAATAAACTTTTAAGATAATTCCATCTCAACAGTCTCTGTTCCTTACCAAGAGCATCCAAAACTAGTGGTGGAACAACATTCCCCTAGTAGATTATTGGAAGTTATGGATTTTGTGAACTGAAATAAGACTTTAGGTTAATGCCATGAATGGCACCATGGATATTTTTTTTGCCTTTTCCTCAAAACCCTTCAGTTCATCACATAGATATAGATGAAAATTAATTACCTTACTGGTGAAGAACATGTGGGTGTTTTCTGTCTTCCTTTATTTTCCTTTGTATTTACTGTGTATAAACTATGTTAAAATAGTTTTGTGCTAGACATAATGATTTTCACTTTTCTGGTGGTGAAGCATCTGATTAAGTGGTTGTTTAACCACTGCAATATCTGCCTTGTATCACAGAAATAACAGGGAGGATTTGGAGGATATTCCTGAAGACAAGCCAAAAATAATCTTTTTTATTTGGGCTATGCTAGACCAAACACTAGACTAGACACTTTATCATCAAGAAAAGTCCATGCAGTTCAAATTCTGGCCTCTTCATCTGTAAGCTAAATCTGATTCTTGATACCATAATGTTTATGTATGTGTTATGTTTTCTAGCTATCCAGTTGCTGAGAGTTTAAACCCAGCTTGGGAGAGGGTTTTTTGGAAAGATTTACTTCATGTTGTAAAAGTGCTCTCATAAAGGAACATGTTATTACTGTCTCTGTCATGAGAAACTCTTTGCAGCAATCAATATGTAATTTAGGAATCGTTTTGTGACAGAGAGGAGAGAGACCATGGAAGAAAATTAAACACATCCATTTTTCTTACTGGGAAAACCAAATACAGAAGCATCATCTAGCACAAAAGATCAGCTATGGATATGATAGAAGATGTAACAAAAGAGGGACAAAGACCAACTTTGTAACTGGAATTCTTGCTCTGTTCCATTGATGCAGGATTTTTTTCCAATGTCATAGCTTCTAAAGGATGGTGGTTTTAAAACCTGCAGTGAATTTGGCCCCATTTTAACATTTTAATGTGTCTGTGGGAAACGTTTTTACTCTGCTAAACCACATAATACCTTTCTGCCACAATTATTTCAACAGAGCAAGCTCAGCACTTGATGTATCTGACTAACACAAACTGAAATTATTAATGTGTTTGAAATGGGACAATTAAGGAAATTTTGCATTGTTTTTTTTCCATGAGACAGATGAGATTGAATACTTTGTGCCTGCATCTGTGCTCTATTCCTAACATTATCTTTTAGAAAGATCAACCTCTGAATATGAAGACATATAAAGGGTTGTACAATATATTTTAACTAGACATTGACAAATCAATCATTCCAACTCACAGCGGAAAGAAATAGGCAATTTGTTACTGTCTCCAAGAATGATGGAGATAACAGGAAGAGCTGGACGAGAATCCAAAGTGGAACATGGACAGAAGCAGACAGAAAATACAACGCTAGCTGACTGTGTAGTTGCCTGCTATCCCTGCTGACTGATTGCAAGATCTTGCAGTAAAAGTACAATTACTACTTGGTTCTAAACAACTAGCATTCTGTAGCAAACCTACATTACCCTCACAACTGAAAAATTAGATTACTCATTAACATATGATGAATTACATTTACAGTGGAAACTTCAGAAACAACCAGCTCTGGAGATATCAGTTCAGTGCTTGGAATTAAAAGGAATAATGTCCCCTATTGTATTCTAGAATACTGCTACAAATACACTTTTAAATGCTAGGTCATATTAAATAATATGCGATTATATGTTATTATAGCTATATTAAAAATATATATACAGTCACTCTATATAATTTTCAGTATGTCTTTTTTTTGTCAGAGGTTATTCTCTCTAGAAAAATCTGCTTCCAGAGAATTAAGTGCTTCCAACAGAGAATTAGAAAAAAAATCAATGAATCAACATTTGGATTACTTTTATGGTTTAAAAGCTGTAGTAGTAAACAGCAAAATTTTGTAGTGAGAGAACAGTGCCCCATTTTAATCTTTTATGAATCAGCTGTGATCACATAACAAAATGCTGTCATCATAGGGATCCAAGTGACCTCAGCAATAGAAGGCTCTGAGGCAGGACCTAACACAGCTAGTTTTAAATGAAATCTCAAAATGGTTTGGGTCGGAAGGGAACTTTAGACCATCCCATTCAACCCCCCCTGCCATGGGCAGGGACACCTCACACTAGACCAGGCTGCTCAGAGCCCCATCCAGTCTGGTCTTGAACACTTTCAGGGAAGGATCATCCACAACTGCTCTGGGTGACTGGTTCCAATGCCTCACCACCCTTATAATGAAGAATATTTTCCTAATATCTTATATAAATCTCTCTGTTTTCAGTATAGTAAATACATAAGGCATAAACTGTGGTCAGAATGTTTATGCTTGTTTTGTAGTGATTGGTTGTTTACTAAATTTTAAATTTCAGATAACATCTAGTAAGTTTTGGTTGAGTCCACAGAGAACTTCTTAATAAGCTATATGATCTAAAAAGTGATGAAATGTACAGTGAAGACAAAGGGAATTTATGAAGCAAAAGTGACATTATTTAACAGAAGCAACATTTTAATAACATTTGTAGAAATGAATGATAATTGTTTTCAAACTAAAATATTATAACATAGCAGGGCAATTCCAAAAATGTCAGGATCTTTCTATCTGACTGGCTTAGAAAGAGATAAATGCATTGTAAATATTCACAGCTTTGATGCTTTCTTCAACTCACCAATTCCTTATGGAACATTTTTCAGTCTGTGGTAAACATCTTTCCTGTCTCACCCTGAATTTAGTGCCATAACTCCCTCCATTCCTCTTTCTCTTTCTTTGCAGCATCATGTATAATACTCCATCTACTAAAATATGCACAGTAAAGAATTTTGTTTCTTGTTTGAACAGGTAATACATTGATTAATAAATGCTGCATAATTTATTGCAGAAGTAATTGCTCATACAGTGGTGAATTAGGCTCCCTAGCTATACTGAACTTCTGGAAAGCTTTTTCCTGGCTCTAATTTCTGGTGGAATAACATTGATACAGTGTCTCTTCTCAGGAGTCGTGACTATAATGAATATTCATTTTAAATGAGTGACCTAAAAGTTTACGTTGAGGTTAATTTTTGAAGAAAAGGTCAGACCTGTTGTAAAGAAAACATATCCTGGAAATGTAGGGACTAAGATGACAATGTGCTTACTAATGTTTTATAAAATAAATATACTCCATAGCTGATTGACAAGCTCTCCTTCAGATGTGAGAGAACTTTCAGTCCCTGTTCCACTTAGTTCAGAACAGGAACACTGAAGCTGAGTCTCTTTTCCAGGTGAATGCTCTGGTCTGGATTAAACCTAAGGTAGAACAGATCTCCAGTGGCCTATGTAAGCATTCCTTCTTTGAAAGAGTAGATGGCTGTTTATCCATAATGGTACAAGAGAAATAGACAAACACATTAACCAAAAGCAAAATTCAGTCACCTATTCTGGTTCTATTTTTAAGGAATACAAATGAAACAAAAGAAGTGCATGGAGACAACAGCTGTGTTCAGTGAATAGTTCCATTTACATAATTTCAATCTGTTTGGTATTTCCTATGGTTTACATTTTTACAGTTTGAGAGATGTTCATTTGGATAATCAGATCTAAAGCATGGCTTCTCAGTATATATTCTAACATATTTAAGAAACATTTGTAGTAACACCACATTTTGGAGAGACCATGCAGTGGATTAGACTTAAAATCTAATTTTAAGTCTTAATTAGGCTTAAAATATCACTTTTAGCAACATTAATTTTACTGAAAATTATTTGGAACACTAAAAGGAGAAGCTTGCTATGCTTGCTGCCAGTAGGTTTCTGGGGGATGTTTAGGATGCTGACATCAGCCTGTCTGTTTTGGATTCACTGATGTGCTTGAGCTTACAGCCCTTGCTAAAGCAAGGGGACTGCTGGCACCTGGACAGCAACTTCACTGCCCTTGTTTGATCCTACCTTTATCAGCTCCCAGGGATTGATTTCAAACTGAGTGTAAAACAAGTACCCTCTTCAATGACTCAGTAATCCAAGTCTGGCCACTTAATGTGTGATTTTTGTGTTTTTGTTGTATTTCAGAAGAAAAAAGCTGAAGTAATGTTCCGTTTATCAACATGTTTTGTTTACCCTAAAGTCAATTTGTGTCTCTTGCCATTTTATTGCACTGAGCAGGGAAACAGCCTTGAATGTTTACATCGAGTAACAAAGGCAAGCTCAAGGGCTGCTCTGAGTACATATGAAAGCTTCAATGAGTGGGTTGTTTTCCAGTTTAGTTTTTAATGAGAGAAAGAAAAGGTGTTAATGCAAAGAAATAAAGTTTGTAATTAAGCATGTAGTAGGAATTAAACATACTCCTGAAACAGAACATCTCAGTTTCTTAGGTAAGCTTGATATCCAAATCCATTCTCTCCTTTGTCTTGTTTCTCAAACTGATGCACAAGACAAGATTGGTAACTGATCTACAAATTAATTCCCTCTCTTCCCACTGTGATTTCCTGTATTTTGTCTTATTTCAATCAAGTAGGCTTTGTAAAAATAAATCAAACAGTTGAATTCTGCCACTTATGACTGTTTTGATTAACATTTTTTCCAGAGCTGCATATTTAATGTATAAGATAGCTGAATGGGTAGTCAGAGAGGCAGCTTGCAACCTGAGTACTAATAAATTAAGACCAATACATAATTCCATTTATTGTATAGAAAAATATTAAATATTTTGAAAAATCTTTCAAATCATTCTCTGCTTATACTGCCACTTGTTCCTAAATGTCCATGGACTGCCCTTATGACACAGCACAAGTGTGTGCCAGTAAGGATGGTCAATAGAATTGCCTTGGAGGTTGTGTGATGGGGAATGGAAACTGCTGCAGCTCTCAGAAGGTCTGCAACAGAATGGCAATTGTTTGATCAGCTGTGGCATCCCTACTAAAGCTCTGATGAGACTGGAACCTTTCAGTTTTATAGAATTCAGGCATGTCAGAGCTGTGGCTGTTCCCAAAGCACAGCAATGCTGTGAAGATGGAAAGAAAGCCTCTCTCAGAATTACAGCTGCTGTGCTCTGTCGCTGTGCTCTGTGGCTGGAATGTGTAAAAGCCTCAGACTGTTGGATACATATTTCAGTAGCTGAGGGTGAGCAAGTTACCTGCTTGCACCTTTGCTAGAGGAAGAAGAAATAATATATTCTTGGAGGAAATTCAGAACTGGAGAGGTTATTTAAAAAAAAGAAAAAAACCAAAACAAACCCACAAAGGAAACAGGGTAGAAGAAGGAGGTGCCACGGGAGCAAAAAAATATTGTTGATGCAGCACTATATAGAAGTTAGGTTTGTGAGTGAGACAAAGGGTCATTATCACAAAACACTTGTATATTTTACTGTTAACCTACTGGGCCATGAGGACAATGACAGAAATCTTCCACAGAATCTCAGGAGACATTCTGAAGTACACAGCTGCCAGGCCTTGGACCAAGAACAATGTATGCACTTTTAAATATAAAATTCAGCTGTGAAATTGCTGGTCAATCAACAACCTAAGAAAGGTTAATACATTGTTTGTTTAGTTGTCTGCTTAGCTGCTCAATTGAGCACATGCTTTGTCTTAATCAGTCAAGTTCAAATATTTCATTATATGTCAGCAGTAACCAGCTTAAGCCTGTGCTGATTTTTTTTGTTGAATTAGGTATATTTTTGACAGCTGTAGAAAAAGAGAAATCATTTGTTTCATAGATCAATAGGCCTGCCCCACCTACCATTGAATTCCCATATAAAACTAAGCATCAGCTGGCTCTTAATTATCAAGTCAGCCTTAATTGTCAAGAATGTAAGGCTGAATACTACAGTGAATCAATGTTGAATGGCATGGAAAAAAAAAACTGTATTTAAGAGCTATATATTAAGAATTTCAAGGATGAGTGTAAGTATTTCTACTGTGTTGTACCAGTGTAATCATGTTACCAAAAATACAGAGCTGAAATTAAGAATGACTTAAAATGATAAAACCCTGAAATATCTGAAATGGGACCTGTTAATGAATACTTTCTGTATGCAAACCCACATTTTAAAAGCTGATTTTCCTTGAGAACATTGCTGCTGTTTTAATTGACAGTCAAGATGCTTATGTCTATTGTATCAAACTAGTGCATTTCTGATATACAGATATCCCATAATACTTCCAGCAGTTAACTCACCCCGTGTAAACACAGAATGAAGTTTAATTTGCTGTTGAACAAAGTCTCCTGTCAGGTGTCTTTGCTGACATAAAAACAGCACAAGGCTGTTTTCCTTGCAAAAGATATTCAGGCAAAAGTGCATATGTATTCAAAGCGAGGTCTTTTATAATTTTAATCAATTTTGTACTTAATATGTTTAATATAATTTATTTACTATTTAATGTAGCGCCCCTTTGGTGAGAAACACAAGCAGTTAATGACCTGCAAAATGCTTCTATGTAACTAAATTCTAAAAGCATTTGACAATTAATTGAATTAACTATGTCGTGAAACCTGCCATTCTGGGAATATTCTAGTGATTGATAAAAAGCCTGATTTCTACAGATAAAGCAAATTTTCTCTGCCTACAGCTGTGTCCATGATTTTCACTGTGAATCAAGGTACATATATGTAAGGAGTCATAAGATAAATGGCCTTAGACTTAATAGTTTTACTATAAAAACTTATATTCTCATTTTATATAAAAAAATGCATCACAATTGTACCTACTAAGATCACTTGAACATTTGAGCTGTATTTACTTTTTCCCTGTAAAAGGAGGGTAAAATATCTGGAGAAAAATATTTTGATAAGCCATCCTACCTTTTGCTCACAAGTTCTATTTTAGCCTAGATTTTTTAGCAAGGTTTTTATTTGTTTATTGGTCAATCTAAGGAAAAAATGTGGGAAAACAAGTGCACTTGAAGTGGCACTGTCCAGGATGACCACTTCGGTAATGTTAATTATGGATGAAGATTTTTAATTTGTTTTCTATTTTGCATACGTTTTGTAAACCCTTGTCATCATGTCCTCTGCACTGCAAGTACACAGCCTGCAGAATTCCTGGGGAACAAGGCTAAAGAACTTTTTGTGTTACTATTCTCTACAGATATAAATGTAATCCTGAAGTTATTTCCAAAAAAGAAAAGTATCTTTTGATTACTCAGCTGCTCCACAATCAACCAGTTACAGTATCAAAAAATAGATGGACCAACTTGCTTTAAGTGCAAAATGTGGCCAGTGACCCATAAATTAATCTTCATAATTCAGAAGAGTATTTTGGTATGCGTGTCTGGGGTAAAAATAAGGATTAGAAAAGCATGTAAAGTGTGAGCACCATTCCTATGTTCGGGGTGAGTTATGTATGTCAGCCACACACTGACAAGTAATACCATCTCTGCTCCAGCCTGTACACCCAGCATCTCTCTCTGCTGTGGGCTATTCATCATCCTGCAGATGCAGTTGCTGTCCTTCTTTCTCCCCCAAGCAAATTGCCCTGTGCTTCTCTCTTTGTTATCTTTTCTCCTTCTTCAGCAACTTCAGACTTCCTCAGACTCACCTTCAAATTTCGTGTGTCAAGCTTGCCTGCAGCCTGACTCGCACTTGGCCCTGCTGTGGCTTGTTTACTTTGATTTAATTAAAATGCACCCATCCAGAACTCTGGGTGCTACTGACTCTCTGCCTTGCAGAACCTTCAATTTCTGCAGTATTTTCACATTGCTTTCTCTACAAGCCTGGAACAACCTCTTTCTTCAATTACAACTAGCAATGTAAAACTTTTCCCTCAAAACCACCCTTTGTTTGAATCCTTGCTTAACTACCAAACCTCTGTTTTTACCTTCTTTAGGCAGTCAGGAATTTAATTTATTTCAGTTACTGAAGAAATAAACTACTGGGGTTAGGAAGGTCAACCTTAAAGTCATTGTTTATTTCTGTATTCTTTTTTTCATGGTGCTTTTAAGAATTCTATGTTAGTGTCAGGAGTGTAGTTCATCATATGAACACTAATTCCTTTACTGTGGTTGAAAAAAAACACAGTGTATTTTCCTGTGTTACCCAAGTAGTTTTGGATAGGAAGAATATGCAAATGGAAAAGTGTGTCTTCCTAAGTTAGCCAGTAATTAAAAAAAATAAAAAAGGAAAGAAAAGGGAAGAAAAGTAAAAAGTTGTGAGTTTCTCATATATGGAGCCTCAGCTTTACCCCTAAGTGCTGAGACTGTCAATAGCACTGTCAAAAATGAATACTTCAAGCAATAAGGAACCTGAAAAAAATAATTTATTAACCTTTTGGATTATTTTGGTTTTTTGGTGTTTTTTTTTTTTTTTTTT
>WBNO01014946.1:1601-14263 GCA_013400575.1 Peucedramus taeniatus
CTTTATTGTGGGAGTTGTATTTCTATTGTTCTATTTCTTTGTACCTTGCTTTTCAAAAGAACCATGTTAAGGCTCTAGAGAAAGATGTTTAATATTCTAAACTGCATTTACATATACCTTCTGTATCTTTAGTTTTAGGAATATTTTATTTAATTACTGACAAGGATTTTCCTGCCTTTGAAAATAATTCTGGATACCTGATTACTTACGTGCTATTTCATACATGCTTCTTGAAGGCCTAAACTAAAACATGAACTTCCCAAAATATTTCCAGATTTTATTTTGCAAAATACCATGGAAGCTGCACAAATGTTTTGAAAAACCATCTGTGAACTCATCGCTTTATCTTTTCCTTACCAGACCAGTTATTCTAGAGGCAGCGAAACTGCATCATATTGACATTTGATTCTTTGTGTAACAGGAGGAAGAGAGTTCAGTGCAGGCTCAGCTGGCTTTCCCACCCAGAACAGATGTATTATTTCTGAATGTTGGAAATGAAGCTCTCATTTCTGAAAATTAGATACCATGTCTGGATATTCTGGAGTAAAACTGCTGATCTGACAGACAAGGAGGCCTTGCTTCTGATTAAATTCTGCTCCATCTGAGGAATGCATTATGCTTCATACCATATTTGTGAGAATTAAAGGACCTTCTCTCCAAGACAGCAGATGTACTTATGGGTCCAGAATCCTTTAAACCAATCTTAACTAGGAAAAGTCTCTAAAAACCTCTTGTTCTCATACATGTTTAGGTGTGTATGCTGTATGTAGTTTCAGACCGTGATATGTGAAAAGTGGAAGGTGAGATTCATAGTGCTCTGACCTTTCAGATTGCTCAGTTGAAAACCAGAAACATGATTTTTTTTCCACAATTTACCCAGAAGCTAATGGAGTAGTTAACTTCAGAGGGATTACATTATGGCACAGATATATCCCACCTAATTAAGGTTGCCAAGAAAAAGGCCTATGCTCCTTCAGTAGTTAAAGAAGAGGGCAGCTTAGGCAAACTTTGTCAGGTGAACTGAATTTTTTTGTGACTGTCCTATTTTCTGCAATGAGAATAACCCTCAAGCCTTTTAAGTTATATCTTTTATATTAAGCTCTTCAATCAACTATATACATTTAGTTGGATGTATCCTGCCTGGCCCCTTTAGCTGGAATTTAGGTGAATAACATTTGCTATCTAAACACTGCTGGAGTTAGTAGATGAAAGAAAACATATTAGCCATTTTATACATTGTTGGAATTCATTTTATCCCTGGATACAAAACCAGTCTTGTAATTTCTTTAGAGAACTCTGTTCCTTGTAGTTTTCTGCTGTTGATCTTGAAATAGGAAGAACAAGCCCTAGCAGCAGTTCAAAACTCAGTTCAATGGTTAAGAGAGTCATCTTTATGTCACTCTCTCCCAACTGCATTGTTAATATATATCTTGAAAAGAAAGAAGCAAGTAATTTTTTTCACTGTTTGTTATATTTTTAGAAATATTTTGCAATGAACTCAGAAATTTTTTTATGCATATCTATGTGCTGACTCTACTTTGTTTTTCTTTACTGTATAGTTTCAGATTTTCTCACTTAGGAATATTGCACATATAAAGTCATACTTTCATTTGATATTCCTTTTCTCCCAGAAATTCCCATGTGTTGTATATGCAGCCCTTATTTTGACTGTGCTATTCATTACTTCCTTTAACAGAGGGGTCTGCAAGACATTGTAACATGCCTTGCCAGTACCTTCTCATCCTCTCTTGATCTTGCTGCTCGCTGACAGCAATGTTGCTGTTGGTGGTGATAAACTGGATGAACTGGATGTTTTTGCTTCAGATTGTGTTTTGTGTCTTGCACAGCTTTCTTTCCCCTATTTCAGATGATCCATCTCAGCTTTAACTTGAATGTTTCATCAGATGATGATAGCTTTCCCTGATCCTTGGTCTCACCTGACTAACTTATTAACTGTATCTAGACATTTTAGTCTTTTTATAGTTATTTAAGCCTTTGAATATCAGTGGAATTATCACAAGTTCATTATTTTTATGGTGAAAGAAAATTCACAGAAATCATATACCTTTGTTCTTCATATGAACTGCATCTTCCTGTTGATGTCTTACAAATTCATAATTAGCTTTGTAAATACTTTTTGGCATTGCTTGCACAGGAAGGAGGGAAACTTTTAAATTTATTTAAGGTCACAATAAAAGCTTAAAAGTCTGTGTTATTGACTTTCAATGCTTGGAAAGACAGGAAACAAGCAAGGAAGGTCCCAACCCCTTCATTTTTGCATAGGCTTCTCAAAGCCCATTAAGAATATATTAGGAAAGAAAACACAAATTTTTTTTTTACAGCCAGGTATTAACTTTGAATGATGCATTGGTTTAGACTTATAACTATTATTTCTGCTTTATAGTTTAAGCTTCACTGCCTTGTGTCCAACTACAAACCATGGAATCTTCCTGAAAAAATGTCGCATTGCAAATTTTGGAAACGTGAAAAATGTAAACAATGTATTGTTCAGTCCTCTCCCAGCTGAGTGTTATATCTTCATGTGTATAGAAAACTTGTCATCACTGAAAACCATTAGAGTTTCAGGATTTTAGAAAAAAATTGTCAGCTCCTTGGTAGCCTAATCTAGTAAATTTACTACCAGGACCAGCCTACATCGTCAGGGAAAAGGTAATGATGGAACTGATTGCTTTTCATACTTAATGTCTTAGAAGTGAACAGTTATGTGGCATGGATATAGCTAGGAGAGCACGTGAAAAAGGAGTACCTAATGAAGATATCTAATCCATATTTTAAAAAGCCAATTTTAAAACCAAATTGTTTATCTTCAGTCACATTTAAATACAAAGCAAATAGCTTAGCTATATTCCCAGACAGTGCCTCCTAGCATTAGAAAAATACCACCAGAAAGAAAAACAAATGGGGGATAACTTTGTAAATGTGACAATATGAGTACATGCATTTTGAGAAAAAATAGTTCCTGTTTGAAGGATTGTGAAAAAAATTACATAAGAAATTCTGCTTTTGTCAAGCAGTAAAGATCCAATGCTTTCTATAGGGCTTCAGAAGCCTGTCAGACTACAAAAATTATAGTCTTGCCTGAAGGGTATAAAACAACTAATGATAACTTTAGGCAGCACAATGCTACAAACCCATCAACATTCTAAAGAAAATTCAGAAATAAAAAATAAATGAAAATATTTGTTTTCTAAGGAAGTACCAAAGACAAAAATTATATCATCTTAAGATAAAACTTTGACTTCCATTAATGCAAAGTCATCTTCAGCAAACTGATATTTTATCTATTTGTTTACTAAGCAATATTTCAAAAAGTGAATCAGTTTGTTAGACAATAATTTCTGATATGACTGTGGAAATCTCCTCCTACACTGCTACCAACAAATCAATAGCAGAAAGTAAGCCAGTTTTTTATATGCATCTAAATGGTTTCCAAAGCAATAGAAATAATGCATGGAATATTTTAACCTTGAAATACACATTTAGAAAAATATATGTGCAAATGAAAAGCAGAAAGCAACAGTGAGAATTGATCCTAATTTTGACAAAATCAGTCTTTCTTCCATCTAGACTATCTGTAGAAGAAAAATCTTTTAAAAAGCCAAACAGAACTAGTCCAAAATATAATTTCAATTTTCTGGGATTTTATATTTTTTATGTTAACATATTTTAATAATCAAAGGAAATTCTCATTAGGTAGTATTCAGTATATGAATGAATTTCAATTAGGCAAACCTGAGAAGTCTGTCCCTCTATGGAGAGAAATTTGCACCAATATTGGCTTTTTTTTTTTCCTCTCTAAACAGTTGATTTGAATGCAAGCCAAGAAATGTCAACCACATGACAGTAATAGCACACCATGAAATCTATCCATGTTTCAACAAGACTTTTGGAGCTGTGCCTGGGAGTATAATATGCTAGAGAGAGAGAGAGGATGAAAATGTTTTGTAGAGGCAATAATAAATGTCCAACAAGTGATTGTTAACAATGAAAGTGATGTTATAGAAAAGACTTTGCATGTGAGTATTTTCTGTGGTTTACAGTGCATTTAGAGATAATATCAGAACAACAGTCTCTTCCAGATGCATTGTATACAAAATGAGACAAGTTGAAATATTTTTCCTTCATCTTTTATTTCTCTCCATGAATGAGGCGTGAATTTGGAGATGCTAGTTAGTACAGAAATGAAAATGTTAAAAACCATTTCCTTGTGAGCTGCTCAAAAGTCCTTCTTAAACATGGTGATGTCTAAAGACATCTGTACAATTTTTTTTTCATTTTGTCCTTAATTAACATTTAAATAAATAATAGCATTTTTGGTTCTAGACAACATTTAAAAATAAGCAGCTGAGGCTGTTTAACTTCTGCATTGTTAAAATGTTTTCCAGAGGAACTCAGCAAGTTTTCTACTTGCTCTCTTTCTTATTTGCATATGGGGAATTATACATGTAAGATGCCGTCATAAAAAAATCCATTGGGAAGAGGAGGAAGTATTTATGGAGAGAGTATTCTTTAAAAATGAAAAAAAAATGCATAAATCTGAACCTCTGGATTAAATCTGAACCTCTGAAAAGAACTAAACTCCTGTGGGGTAATAATACAGGTGATGAACAGGAACAAATATCTTATCTTTAAACTACTCTGTCATAAAAGTTTATTGATAAAGAGCCCTTATTGAGTCTGGACTGTTGGCTCTGTAGTCAGAGCCCTGCATTATAGAAAATTGAATGCAGATAAACAACAGGCCTGAGGCGGGAACAAATACACGCAATACTTTAAATCTGACTTCTTGTAACCTGAAGAGAGAACTGTGCATTCTATCAGTACTCTCCCACTACAACTGCATCAAGACAAATTTCAGCATTTGAGAAAATATGTGTCAGCTGCAATGAATAATTTAAAAAGAGTATGCAAATGCATTTATGCAGAATGTGCGCAGGGTAAAAAGACAGTAGCAGTAACTTAGAGGAATTTTTCTGGGTAAAATGAACAAGATGAAGCAGAAGGCCTGACAGGCAAAGGTCAGTTATGAATTTGAGGCTGGGCAAAGTGCTAAAAGTAAATAAGTTTTTATTAGTATTGAAATCGAATACATGGACAATTAAAAGTGAATGAGATGTTTGAGAGACAGGACAATTCAGGAAGAAATTAAAAAGATTTTTCTGTTCATGCTTCTGTGTGGCAAAAAAAACCACAGTGCCTTGTTCTGGCATTTCCTGTTGGGAAAATGCACCCAAAACCAGGACTACACTGCACTGCAGAGGCCAGCTGCTTCCCAATATTCCCATAAGAGACAGCCAGGCTAACCCTGGGCTTATCCTGGGTGGTGTGCAGCACTGCCAGGGTTTCATAATGAAGCATGATAGGCTTTGAGCAGGATGGATGTACATGATCTCTGTAGGTATGGGTTTGATCTCTGGCAAAAACTGTCTGAGAGAATTTCTGAAGCTGTGTAGAGGTTTGGAAGGAACCTCTTAGTTCATGTAGCTGAAAGTAAACATTGTTTGTGTGTGTGTCTCAGGACAATAAATCTAAATGTGATGCAAACACAGCAAGGTGCACATCTTTTTACAACTCTCTGCATTGAGATCTCACACCAGGGAGTTCATATAAAATAAATATATTATGAGATTGAGAGAAAGTGTAAAAGTAAGTACTGAGTGGTTTGGAACAAAGATAAAATTACATGGCAACATGAGTTTTCTGGAGTTAAGTTTTATTTGGGCACTTAATTTGTTGCTATGTTTCTGTACTATTTTTCTTGTTGTAAGCAGTAGTGTCCTCATGAAATTAAATGAATGAGGTTTAATTTGTTTCCTTTTCATTCAATTTCTGTTTGTAGAAACTGTACCTTCTAGATAAGATTTCACTGCCTCTGTCCCTAGGGTCACTGAAGCCATCATACAATGTTTCTTCAGGGGTACTAAATTATTTATAACAAAACTAAAACAAGAAGACTGTTTGAAATTTAATGAATGTGCTTTTCATGGGACAAGTACCCATAAATTAGAGAGAAGGAAGGGAAAAAAACCCCTACCAGTAACTGAAATCTTGCTCTTATTAAAATAGATAGCATTTGGGTAATGTTTTCAGTGGAAAAAGGATTTCCACCAGCTATGACCACCAGGGAAGTTGTACTCCACACAAACAATTTCAGAATATGCTCTGAAATACCTGCTTCCTGACATTGGTCTGTTTTGATTTAAAAAATCATTCCAGAAGGTTGATGATTTGCCTTCTTTGATAATTTATAAATCAGAAAAGCCATTACAGGGTCTGAAAAGCTTACTAAATCTGGCAAGAGCATTTTGCCAGCCACAGTGATGATACAAAAAAAGAAAAATCACTAAAAAGGTTAAAGATTTCTTTGTTCAAATAATTATTCATTTCAGCTATTCTTTGCAAATGTGAGCTGAGTTTAAATTAGTGATCTTTTATCTTCATGATTTGGTAGATGAATTTCACTATCACTTCTAGTTTGTTTTGAGTTTATGTGTTTGGCTTCTTAGAGTGAAAATCGAACTGATCAGAGAAAGTAATTCTCACTATAAACACAATAGACAGGACACTAAAGAACAAACTGTGATACCTCTTTAAGATGCTATACTGCTATTTCAGAAATCTTCAGCTTGTCACGTAGCAGAATGCTACTTCAAAGGAGAAAGATCCCTTTGAATCTCAGGAGATTGGCTTCTGAATTTAATTCCTGGAATGAACAGGCTCCTTTAGCATTCCTTGTAAGTTCTCTTGAGCAAAGAGGGAAGGTTGTAATAGCAGAGAAAATTATCTTAAAAAAGACTTTATTCTTCCCTGTGATTTTTATTAAAATCAAATAATTCATAATTTCATTCAATTACAAAAAGAAGCTACCACCTGCTATTGCTAGAAACTAATAATTTGTTGTACAATGTTAAACTTTTTTTTACTGCCCTTACAGCAGGAAGTATATTACTGCCCAGATCACATTTCTGTGGTTTGCTTCACTGATATCAGTGATAGCAGCTTCCAGGCATAACCCATAATTACCACATGGTTTAACTTGAAGGTTTGTATTTTAGTTATTCTTACATAAACAAAGGAAGCTTCCATATTTTTCTCTGTCTTCTTAGTGTTCTTCATGTTATGGCATAAAATTAGGCATGTCATTGGCCACTGGCTCTTCAGCTGAAAGCAACTGACAGAGGAAAACTGAAGCTCTTCCTTTTCTAAAATATGTTTTTAAACTGGAGTCATCATTTGAGCAACTTTTTCTGAGATACTCAACCGATCAGATTCACGTTTTTAAAGAGAACTCGTTCCATAACAAGCAGACAATTCTCTCTGAGAAGGCAGCTCTTGTGTCTCACAGCAACTATCATCTGACAGATTTCTACTACCATTTTATGCCCAGGGCAGATTTTTTAGAGGCTAATAAGCTCTGTTTTCTCCCTCTTTGCTATACTAATGCTTTGTATTATCTCAGTCGGAATTTTTGAGTAGGCTTCTTCATCATTACTACAGATCAGAAAATAAATAGCTATTAAAAATAATTTTTAATGCTCATGATAAGGCCTATATTTTTTCTTCATTTGGTGCTAATCCCAAAATAAGAAGATGTTCAAATCTATATGGAGCCCAGTCATAAAGACAGTTATTACATTTCAGTAATGTAACTAATATAAAAGATTTAGTACTCCAATAAATTTCTAGGGATGTGCTATACTGAGACATGTACTAAATTTATTATTGTTTATTTCTCACATTCTAGAAGGATGACAAGTAAGACTTCAGACCTACTTGTTTTTGACAAGCTAAGAATATAATCTAGGAGGCTGGTTTACTTTTAAAACACTTATAGAATAAATGAGAGTTTAAAGTCTCTAACAAGACAGTCTTCTTTCTTATTTAGTATTCCTGCCTCAGAAAAAAATGAGTGCAACTCTTTAGCTTGATAATAAATTAAGACTGGACACAGCCCTTTAGCTGGGAATTCATATCCCTGAATCTACATTTCTAAGTAATTTTTCAAGTAATTATTTGTAAATGTGTGCCTGGTGTGGAGCCAGATATTTCTTCATTAACTTTAACATTGTAATATGGAAAAGAAAATAGAAAATAGTAAAAGAATAACAACAATAACAACAACAACAGAAAAAGAAGCATTTACAGAACAGTATTTACTCATGTTAACTATTTGCTCTACAATAGATGGGATAGAATTTCCAATATATAAAGCAACTGATTCATGGAAATGTCTACAGCAGTATTCAAGGGTGCATATTTATTTTGGACTTTGCTCTCACTTTCTCTGTTTTACCCACTGGGTTTCTAGTAAGTGGCTTCTTGGGCAAATTTGGTAAGGAAGACAGCTGTTACCTGCATGAATGCATTTTTAGAAATCTTTAAGTATAAATTAGACATGTCAGTTTTTCTTTTAAACTAGTTGGATGTGGAGGGAAAAGTTAAAACTGTAACCCTCAAACTGGTAAGCATGGATGTTAAGTATGAGTATTGAAGCATGGAAAACTAACTCAAGATAAGGATAGAAAGCTGATATCAAAAGTATTAAACAGCTTTTCAAACTACTACTACAAATCTCATTTACCTAGAGACAATCAGGAAAATTAATCTGAAATAAATTTTAAACTGGATTAATTAAACTACATTAAATCCCTATGTAAATATACTTCCTCAGAATTAAAATTACTTTTATTCAATAATATTTGGAAGTGAGTTAAAGTAAATCAAATTAAGGTCTCTTTAATATTGCTTGAGAACATCCATCCTATAACTTCAAAGCAATAAAGGTACCTCATTTAACATTTAGACCTTTTGTTGTTTTGGATTGCTTTTCCTGATCAGATCAATGTGGATAAGCCACCCTGGTACAATTTGTAGTACCATCTACAACATTTTAGATTCTGAATTTATTTGATTTCCATAACTAAAATCTGTACTTATATTAGGCTTTTCCCTGTATTACCTGAATTGAGAGCTCTTAAATTAAAAAAAAACAAAAACAAAAACAAAAACAAAAAAGAAAATATCTTCAATTTTCCCCTTATCTACTCTTTAAGGTTTAATTTTTAGGAGATTTTTGGATCAGCTTATTAAGCTTTCAAATATATTTCTTATTTCTTATTCTCAGCGCCAATATTTTTCTGAGGTAAGCAGCTAGAAAAATGTTAGTGTGATGAAAGTTTTTTGTTTTCAGCAATGTGTTTAGATTCATCAGCATTTCTGAAGCCACCAAATGCTGGGCTATTTGGATTCAATGTTTAGAGACTAATTTCCACATTTTACCATGTAGCCTCTTCATATCCTTTCCACAGCATAAAATGAAAAGATGGTTTGTTATTAAGTGTGTTTCTCAGTGGTGTCAGGCCAGCAAAGGAGCAGCAAGGTAGCATGTTTACATCTTTATAGGACATTTGCTTACTTTTTTTTTAAATAATGAATTTGCTTCTAGACCCCAAATATGTATGAATGTAATAAGAGAATGGTAAAAATATAGTCATTGTTTCAACGCCAAATGGATTTGTCAGTGAGGTTTTGTGGCAGTCATAGAAAAAGGCTCATTTTCATCAAGAGCCCACTTTGAAAAACAAAAGAAGCAAAGCCTACAGTATTTAATTTTAATTTTTTGCTTCATGATTGATAGTGGAAGATACAACCATAAGGCCTCTTGTCCTAACTATGGAGTAGTTGATGAGAGAGAGGGACAGATACATTTCACAGAGCGTGCAGCTGTCTGTACTTCAGGTGCACTGCTTTGCATCCATCATTGGCACAAGACTGAAAGGAACATGGAGTAAGCTTGCACTTCTGGAAGCATAATTCTTGTTCTTCAGAAACATCTCATTAGTGCTCTGGTATAATTTTGACCTGATCATTAATGGATTATCAGACCAAAACCATAAATTAAATAAGGACAGAAGCAGACAAAGCCAATCACAGATGCATTTCTAACTTCTCTGGGGTTCCTTTTTTTTTTCCAATGGTGAATCAGTTCAGTTCTACCTTACCACTGATTTTCTTTTTTCCTTTTTTACTGCAGTTTATTATGCTGACATACATCTTTATGTTGGCCTGGCTTGGAGTTACAGCTTTCACTTCTCTGCCTGTTTACATGTACTTCAATCTGTGGACCATTTGCCGAAATGCCACCGTAGTGGATGGAGCTAATCTCTGCTTGGATCTTCGCCAGTATGGTATGTAAAGAAAAAGCTCTGAATGAAAAGCAAGGTTTCACAAAAGAAAGCATTCCACTGCTATGCTTCCATGTATCTGAAATTAACTGTTCAGTGTTTCTGAAGCAATTGTTAAGTGTCTCTGCCCTTTTACCCACTAGTCTAGGTAGTATATAAAAGATGAGCTGCATTGCCCATCCTGACAAAAACTGAGTCAACCTTGTCCATCTTCCCAGAGTAATGAAAATCTGGCATGGGGCTTTGTCTTTAGTCTCTTCTTTAGAAATTGCTGGAACTTTTCTAAAATGCTTAATTAGTCATTTATCTGGAGAATTACTTTTAATCTTGTGGTAGGACACTGACTTGGAGATGTGAGATCCTAGGGTAGCAGCTGTCTCTGCAGAGGTGAATTGGGACACAAGAAGATTTATTGCTTTCAAAAGCCTTGATGAGGACCAACAATACTGATAATATAGCTCTAAGAAAATGGTGGAAAGAGAGATAGGGAGGGAGTGGGGCTATAGCCTGAATGGTGGAGGTTAGAATAATGTGGGGATATGCACCTATGTGTGTTTTAAGAGGATACAAGATTTGGATAGGAAAGGAATTTGTAATCTTAAAATGTCTGAGAATTCTTGTGTTGGTGATGGTAATTCAATTTCTTCCTTCTACAAGACTGGTTTGATTCTACATGCTATGGTCTTAGTGATTTCTCAACCCATAGAGCTTTAGGTATTCATACTCTCAAGACACAGTTTCTTATATTTCTTTTGTTTCCTTGGCCTAAAATAAAATCACAGTATATTTTTAATTCTTATTTGGAGATATAAAAGATGCTGCATTTCATGGCAAATAAGTAACAGTAAACATTTCAATTAACCTGAAATAAAATATTTGACATTTTTCTTTCATGAGAGGGAAGGAAAGTTGGGGCTTTTTCCTGTCTGGTTTTTTTTCCCTACACGGCATGGTAGGTGAGTTTAAAAAGCAATTATCTGTATAGATCCCATCAAGTGTACCATTTTTTTTTCTATGACCTTTTAGTTTGTTAAGATTCATGACTATTTTTTAATTAATTCTATTTAGAATGTTCATAGAGCGCTAACATACACAGTGTGTATTCTGTGAATGTACCTGTAGATTTCTGTAGATTCAGTGCAAAAACCACTGATTAATGTTAGGAAAAAACAATTTTTCATGGTAACAGAGTTAATTGCAGTTTTTTTCTCCAAGCTAGTCTTTGATTTAGTATCTGGACATCAGCTAAAGGAAGCAAGGTAGCAAATTCTACTTATTGTTGCTGAAAAGAGAAACAATTAAGTATAAGTTTTTCTAATGCTTTTTTATAACTTGGGGAAGAAACTTTTTACCAGATCAATATGTTTGAAACCAATATACAACACATTTCTCCATGTGATGACAGAGAAGGTTTGTCAGCATTTCAAGTGTATAAACTGGCTGTAAAAAATTTCTGGTTTTTTAATCATTGTGCTGATCAAAATAGGGAATAAAGATATTTTCAAAAATGGTAGAAAAATTGTTACCTACATGTTTCTTACTAGGGCTTTTACTAAATAGATGATGTGTTTTGTGCTGGCTGAATAGAATAGAATCCTAGAATGGTTTTAGTTGGAAGGCACCTTAAAAACAAGTTCCAACCACCTGCCATGGGGCAGGGAGACATTCCTCTAGATCAGGTGGCCCAGGACCCCATCCACCAAGTCCTTCAACACTTCCAGGGATGAGATGTCCACCATTTCTCAGGGAAACATGTTCCAGTGTCTCAACACCCTTACAGTAAGGAATTTCTTCTTACATCTAACCTAAACTTATCTTCTTTCAATTTAAGCCATTACCCCTTGATCTACTGCAGCATGCCCTTGTATAAAGTCTCTTTCCAGCTCTCTTGATGGACCTTTTTAGTTGCTGGAAGGCTGCTACAAGGTCTCCCCAAAACCTTCTATTCTCCAGGCTGTGCAATCCCAAGTGCCTCAGCTTGTCTTCACAGGAGAGTTGCTCCAGACTCCCAACTGCCAACAAAACCCAGATATCACTGTTAAAATAAGTTCTTAGCTTTTCTCATATAAAGGAAGTTGATCTGTACCAGGAATTCCAAATAATGTGAATATTTATTCTTCTCCAGGTATTGTAACTATTGGAGAGGAAAAGAAGGTTTGCACCTCATCAGAAAGTTTCATCAAGATGTGTGACTCTAATGAGGTAAATAAATATCATTGTATTTTTGGCAAATCCACAATATATGTTGTAGTAGGAAGTAGCTGATATATGTTTTCTTATTGTTAACAGTCTTATTCTAGCTATGGTGTTTAAATCACAGTGTGAATTAAATCACAGTGAAAAATACACTCAAGCAAGTAGTTTTCCTAGTCTTTTAACAAATTTAGTCAGTACAATTTCTCCAACAATTTGTTTTCCAAATACACTTGTGGTTTGTTTGTTTGGGATTTTTAAATA
>WBNO01014947.1:0-10524 GCA_013400575.1 Peucedramus taeniatus
TGCCTTCCTCCCCGACTCCCACATGGTACCACTAAAATTGAAGGATATCTTCTTTAAGAAGATGGAGCCATTCTGGGCTTAAGGAAGACTGTTGAAGACAAACCATTCTTTAAAAAAAAAAAAAAAGAAATATACCTTGTACTATTTTGTCTCCACTCATTCTGCTTATCTGCAATGTCTTTTGTCTCTATTCAATACAGGGAAGGGAGCTCTTCTCTCAGAATTTAAGGAATTCAGTAGAAGCAGTGGCGCATATAGAGTGCATGAAGTTCTAGAGGAAATATGTTTTGCAGAAAATTGCATTGAAATTAAGGAAAAAGCATCTTACTGAAAAAGGTGAATCACTGCAATGTCCACTTCTGGTAGCTGCACCAAAACTGATGGTAATAATAAAATTCTTAGGCATGTAACCTTAGATGTTTTAGAAAATTTCATGTAACTGAAAATAAAGAGAGGAATCATAATGAAAATAAGGACTGACATCTTCCCCAGATTTGATCCTGTCCCCCAGAAGTGCTGAAGTGGAGAGCACATACTGTGATGTTTGACCTCCTTGTATTATCCTCTGGAAAATTCTGCCTCAAAAACTTTCAATGGTAGATGCATCATTTCCACTGAAGAGTGATACTAGAGAAAGTGAGGACTTCAAGGCCATTCCTTTATTTTGCATATCAGATAAGGCAGTTTCAATAGCAATATCAATAGGGATCAAAGAAGCAGGGGAGATGGGTGTGGTTTCATTTAATTCATCCTAAAGGAAATTATGGCAAAATGATTGGAATATCAAAGGCTAATAGAAGCCTATTTCATCAATTCTCTAAGGTATTGATTTTCAAGAGCAAGGAGCCAGTGCCTGAGAATATACAATGAAGTTATGTGTTTGCTAAAATGTAAATTATTAGCTAGAGTATCATATTTACATCAGCAACAAATACTTGGGTTTGATTATTAGAGGAAAGCAGAAAGAGGAAATTATGCTCTCATTTTTATTTTTCCAATTAGATGCAAAACTGGATACTGCATTACCTGTTTACACGTAACAAAATGGAAATAAGCAGAAAAGGGATATATCACATAGGCTGCATCACCCAGATTTTGCTGGATAAGTTTGTGTCTGCTGAAAAGAGAGGTACCTAAAGAAAAAGATAGAGAAGGCTGGAGGGTTGGCTGCTCCTAATATTTATTGAAGGCAAGTGAGAAGATGCAAATACAGACTTGAAACAAGTGAAAAATTTATAATTTAGAAGCCATAATTTCTGTGATGGAAATGAGAAGCTCTTGTGAGGATTAACAATTCACAGAACCAAGAGCAGAGCAACATTTATCAGGTTCAGTAAAATCTGGGTATTTGGCTACATCGATGTAAAAATACAGATGGCAATATGCAACATGGTGAAATTTGAACTGTACTTTGTTATGAGGAAATAAATTGTGAGTTGAAAAACTACACCATTGATTGAAAGATCACAAAAGGGGTTTTAGAAAGCATCTTTTGCAAATCTGAAAATAAACAAAAAGTGTTGGAATTACTTCTCATGGAATGATATTATGAACAAAAGGGAAAATCATGTGGGAAGTACAGGTATATAAAGATTTCAGAAGATCTCATATAGAGACACAAAAGAATATGTAGATTCTGTTTGGAATGAGAGCACTCTTCAAACTGTCTGAAGGAGTGTGTCAGGGTGACATTTTTACATAAGGGACCACTGTGGGCCAAGCAAGGATCATACCCGTGCTGGATTCCCTTGTCAAGATGTGGCATGGAAAGGAACAGCAAAGATCTGTTTGAAATTGGTGACTTGGTGAGCTGACAGAAAAATAGCATGGAATAATAAGAGCAACTTTCAGTAAGAAACTGGCGGGACCTGATGGAGTTGGCTGAAGCTGACAGCTGCCTTTGCAATCCTGTCTTGGCAGAGAAGTTCTGTGTCTGGGCAATGAGTCCCATGTGTCCTGGGATGACTCTACTACAGCCTGGCAGCGTTGCACCTGTACCCAGCAGTCCATGGATTTTTATTTTAAACAGCGAGAAACACCATCTGGTTATAGCACGTGGCCACTGGAATGGCCAGCCCTGAGAGGTCAGCTCCCTTTCACATCTCCACCTCATTTAACTCATTCAGAGGGCACAAGCAGCAGTGCAGCTAGTTTTAATTTTTTAACATTTACAAGTAAGTAAGATCTTGGTGTCTTGACACTCTATTCCTTTATACTGTAGTTTTTGCAATCACAACAGTTCTTTCACTGTATTTCTGTGCAATTTATTAATAGCCTCTAAGAAAATGATAAAAAATCTTCCCTTATAAGTTAATATATCACAGCAATTTTATTAGCTGTTTTTTGGATGGAATTCTTTTCATATGGTTGATTTTACAGTTCTCTGGAGCTAATATTTTTGAATTCATTATTTTGTCCTTTACATTTTGAAAGATGAACAATTTGGTGTTTTTTTCCTGAAGTTTCTTGATTATATTTTTATGCCATTTATTTTAGCTATACCAATGTCTGTGAAACATCTAGAAAGAAGCTTTGGACAGAATTGAAATCCCAATTAAAAAAATCAGAATAATTTTTTTTCTAGAAGCCAAATAGCCTTCCACTGCTGATTTGTTTTAATGTTGATAGGATTCTAAAAATGCTTAGTGCATTACTGAAATGTACTAAGAGAAAAGGATTCAAGTAATGTCACCCAGTCTACTTCAATTAGATTTGATGCTCTTGTACTCTCGTTCTTTAGTAAAAATCAGATCTGCTTATAGCTAAAAGGCTCTAAAATACTCCTGCTTAGCTGGAAGATGGTGCTTAATAGAGGCTAAGCTTCTATTTTTAGCACTAGGCTGAAACCTCATGCTAATAAGTTGTACACAGCGGAAATGTCATACTGAATGAAAGCAGAGTATTCCTCTGTGATTGCTGCAGAATGGTGAGCCCAACTGGATGAAACACTTGCCCCAAGAAAAAGAATCCAGTTACAAAAACTGTGTTTGCCTTCTGGACATAAACCTGGGTAGCTCCTCCTCAGACTGATTTATCCCACTATAAAGAAAGAAGCTCCTTGTTTTTTTTATTTTTGTTGGTGTGGTTTTTTTTTTTTTTTTNTGTTTGCTTGAGTAGGATCATCTCATGTTAGGAATGGGAACTGTATGAGGAATCCAAGAGGATTCTGTTCTTCATTGACTGGAAAGATGTTTTCATTCTGTCATTGACACGGACTTCCTCCCAGACCTTATGCAATCTAAGATTATAGAAATCCTTTGTGTCTTTTTTAAATCACTTTTATCTGATTCTCATTGGACAGTGAATTATATTGATAGTTTTAAGAGTTTGTGGGTTATACTGGTGCATTTTTGGTCTGGCTTCATAATTGCTGTGCTAATTGCATGAGGGGTCTTAGAACATCTTATGGTCAAATGCAGATTTGTCAAAATCACTATAAGTTAGAGGCAACAAAAGGATCAAATGGTGACATGATGGGGAAAAACCACAAATAAATCAAAAGGTGCTTAACACCTGATAAGAAAGAATGACACTGCTAAATTTATGTTTGCAAACATTTCTGGAGTCAATTGTGCTCTCAGCATTTTGGAAATCAAACACACCTTTCCTAAATGCAAAGTTCAGAATCTAGTTTCCTGATTTCCTGTCTGTTTGTGAAAGTCTCTGCTGAGGCTTGGGTATGAAGCTAGCACACTAGCATGGAGCTTGGTCTCTAGCATTTAGAAGAATCATCAACCTGGATTACAATATCTTATTGGATGATAGCAGCAAGTAACAGCATAAACCCCTCCTTCTTGGTAACAAATCAGCATTGCTGTGCAAGTGAACTGCTGTGGTCATTGTGTCTATCCAAATTTGCACCAATTTGCACAAATTTGCACAAATTTTTGTCTAAAGCTTCCTAAATATGTGATAGATTTCTAACGAGCCCCCTACCCACTCAGCTGATGGTGTAAGGAATTGTCTTAATATCACAAATTTACGAAGACATTCATTTCACCTTTGCCTTACAGAGGAAAGGAAGGAGAAAGCAGTTATGCCTCTACTGTTTCTGTTTAAAAAAGCCTCTGGAGATAAATTTGAGATGGTAGGTGTAAACTGTTTGCTTTCATCCACATACTGCTCAGTATTAGTTTTTATCTATTTGCCATCCTCTCTCACAGTTAGTACCTGTTTTTTTATTATTAGACTTTTGTTTATTTTCTTTCTTCATTTGCTTTGCAATTGCAATTAATAAATTCATAGATAATGTGACTTCCCAAAGATACATTTATTGTTAGCATTTGCCATGCTGCACTGAAGAGACATTTTTGGGGCTCCTTGAAGTCCCTTGTGCCATTCTGCTGGAGAATTTTGTATGTTGGAAAAGATTGTGGTTCAGTAAAAAAAATGTTTCTCTAGTCCTGTTTTAAATCGGAAGTGTTACTCCAAATCAAATAACAATATGCACGAAACATTAAGGAGTTGGGGAAGAAATTAATGCAGGAAATGAGTACTCTCTAGTTTGAAAAGACATTAATATGATTTAGAAGCAAGTCATATTTATGTCCTTCTCTGTGTCAATGACTAGGAGTCCCAGGAGATGCTACAGGGAATTGAGACAGACAGGCTACATATGTCACTGGCTGCTACATTGGATCAGGCATTTCTCATGGCAGACAGGTGACTTTAGTTGGTCTGTCCAGTCAGAATGAAAACACTCGGTGAGTTGTGGGATTTGAAAGCTGCTCTAAAAAGTTCAGAGTCCAGTTATTTTGGCTTTTCTATGCATTTCTTAAAAACTTGCTTGTTTAAACTGGAAACTCTCATTGGGTTCATTCTCACATCTGATGTGCACTGTTGGTCTGCCTTGCTTCCAATGTCTGCTCCATTTGGTCCATCTATGTTCACGCTGTTCATGTGAGCTGTTTTTTTCACAGAATATTATTCTGTTCAGAAGTGGGCAAAGAAGAGGACTCCAAATCCTTTTCAATCAAATAACTCTTCACAAAAGTAGCCCTATTTTTTATGCTCCTGTCCTATTTTACTGGTAAATTAACTAAGTTTTCTCAGAGTAATTTGGCTTAGTTGGCTTCAAAAGTGGTCGAATTAACAAGACACAAAGGCACTTGTAAAACTTAAATTTTCCTGTCCTCTTGTATTTAATTTTTATTATTTTGTATTTTACTCAACTTATCAGTGGCACTTGTTTCTCAAGCTGAGGTGCATCAGAAGTGTGAAGAAGAAGCATTCCATTATTCTTGCCTCTTGGAAAAGTAGTTTGCCTTTTTTTGGATAAATTAGAGGCTTTTCATTTCCAGTGCTGTCAATCTTGTATCCTTTATGGTCTTATATATAAATTAAAAGTTAAAGAAATCTTTGAGCAGATGTAATTATTGCACATCTAGTAGCCTGGTAAATAAGACAGCTGATTGGAGAAGTGATTATCTTTGACTGTCAGCTTCTCTCTGTTGCTGAAATTGCAGACTTCAGAAAGTTTAAAAAAAAAAATCTAAACATGGCTTTTCATGTTAGTTTTCTTTTCCTTGGTGTATTGTTGTCACATATACAAGTTTCTGAAATCTCATCTGTCACAGGTATAAAAGAAGTTAGGAGAGAGACATTGCATTAAGAAAAGAATCCTGATTTAGGTGTACTGCAAATAACACTAGTACTTCTGCATGGTCATGGGTTGGCACTATGGATTAGTGTTATTTGTAGAGGACAATGGGATAACCATCCTCTGACATAATGGGATACACTCTGTGGGTAACTCAGCACCACCACTCAACACCTGTAGGGCAAAGGGTGGCTTCTTGCTTCTAGAGCATTCCATATTCACAAAAGGTTCAGCTGAGGTGCAATTTTATAGGAAATTACAAGGAGGGTCCTTTTTTTTAGAACTCTCTGGCTTGAACTGAGTGACTTTTTATGCCAAGTTTTTGCCCAAGCATTCAATCCATGTGTTTTTCCCTGGAGCATGGACAGATCAGACTCTGATCTGGGTGTGTGTGCTGACTCCAGCCTCTGTGTGTGTGCTGTCTCTCTGTATATTCAAATGGGGGAACTGAACTGTGGAAAACACTGCAACTTGCGGCATCCATGCTATGGAAAAAGGAGAAATGAGACAATTTGCTGTGAATTCATTTAAGCAGAGCTTCAGGGTCATGGTCACCCCTTTTGCTTTTATCTCCCTGGAGTCTCATACTTGTCTGTTTACAGCTAATATATTGCTTTGTTAAGGGTTTACTTTTCTTCAGCAGTGCCTGCATTTCAGTGACACGTGAAATGATCCTGACAATACAGGTCTGATATACACAGACTCTTGTAATAACATGTTGGGGGTTGGATCTGTTTCTTTTGTGTTTGTGGAATTTTTTCCTGGTGGTAACTAATTGCTGGGTACTTTATGGATACTTGACTTAAACAAAGGAGGCAGCAGGTTTCTCCGGGTGGAACAGCAGTGAACGGCAGTTTGGTCCGAGGACACCGCTCCGAAAGGACTGGAGTACCAGGGGACCCTGCTTGTTTTCTCTCTCTCCACTGGATTTCTCTCCAGAGGAAGACTGAACTCATTTTTCTTCACCATCGGACTTTCCTACAGGACTATTTCCACTTCATAGAACTACATTTACTGCTCAAGGAGGATTTCATCTGGGCTGCTTTCACCACCCTGATACCCAGGGTGTCAGGTCACATCCCTGACTCTGTCAGGGCATTTTCTGAGGTTTTGTTGTTTCTTTGTTTTGCTTGTCTCTTAGTGCTATTACATTTGTATTTGTCTTTGCTTTGTCTAATATTCCTAGTAAAGAACTGTTATTCCCACTCCCAAATCTTTGCCTGAGAGCCTCCAATTGCAAAATTATAATAATCTGAGGGAGGGGGTTTACATTCTCTATTCAAAGGGAGATTCCAGCTTTTGCTGGCAGGTACCTGTCTTTCAAACCAAGACATAACAGCAAGAGTATAAGAGTTTGGTGAATTTGTTCCAAGTTGTTCTGTGCCAAATACAGATGAAATGGTCTCCACTAACATGTAGAAGAAGGAAATTTTTTCCTAGCTTTTGCCCATTCAGGTATTTGATTTGAGTATGCAGATGTTCGTTTATATTAGGAACTAATACACTTATGTAGCTTGTTGTATAAAGCAGTTGACATCCTTAGATCTAAATGGAAAATTATATTTCAGGATTACTGCTTCTCATTGCTGCAGCTGAAATACAAACAAGTAGTTTATATCCTCAAAACCAAACATTGTGAGCTTGCTCACTCCTTCACTTACCACTGAACCTTTTGACACTTTTTCTTAGTTGACTGCTCAGAAAATGTTTTCAAGATGAATGAGAGACCCTTGCTTGGCAACCACTGTAGTCTCCTGTTTGAATAGAGAAGACCACCCATGTTTTCTACTTTACACTGTCTGTCTTATGTAGTACAATATATTTTCAGATTAAATAGTTGTAACATTACATATGTACTTTATATAACATTATATATATTACACTAATTGTAACATAATGCATGTCTATATTACACAATTAAGTTGATTGTAGTGTGAAATAGGACAGAGACCCAAGGACAACATTTTTGCAACCTTTTTATATTAATGATTCTGTCCAGAAAAAAGGAAAGGAAAGGAAAGGAAAGGAAAGGAAAGGAAAGGAAAGGAAAGGAAAGGAAAGGAAAGGAAAGGAAAGGAAAGGAAAGGAAAGAAAAAAGAAAAGAAAAGAAAAGAAAAAGAAGAAGAGAATTAATTTGGGTATGTGTGTTTAGCAACTTCTGACTTGATCTCTATATACACCACCTGGGCCTAAATTTGAGGATTGACATGCATCTTCTGACAACTCTGAGTATACAACACAGCAGAAGAAAGCAAAGCAAAGACGATACAAGGAATGAAAGAATCAAGATCTACAAGGGTAAAAAAAAAAAAATAACTGATGTATTAGAAATATATAGGAAAAAATACCCTATGACTGTACCTGGTGGCATGTACCTTTTTATAAGCTTTCATTCAAAAGAAATAAAAAGCCATGTGAATCCTGATCAACAGCAGTAATGAAAAAAGCCAAGCACCATATCTTACAAAGAATAAGTTTTGAAGAGTAGCAGGCTAAATTCTTCAATCAGTAGAATAAAAAATAGGCTTATCCTCAATAAGGCAGCACAGGATTGTAGGTGCTGTCACTGGCAAGATGAAAGCATTTCCTTTCTCCCCACCTTTTCATGACAGCATTGAGGTTGGTCTGCCCTGCCATGGCTGCAAAGCAAGAGCATGTCTTACAGTCCTAGTGTCTCCTTGTCTGGGAACATCTGGGAGCAGAGACTGTGCTATGGATGTGCTCCAGTCCACACACCACTTTTGGGATGAGGTTGCTGCATAGAGTTGTAATAAAATGTTGCCTCTTTCTTTTTCAGACTTGTTCATAGACGAAAAAACAGGTTTGAGAAGACCTTAGGGATGTCAGTAGGCTGGGACTATTTTCCAAGCTATTTTTAACTTTGACAGAGGAACCTCTTCTCTCACACTCTCTCTCCAAAGCTGTTTCTCCTTTAGGTAGCTGTTGTCCCTCTCATAGGGTGACCCACGAGTGTTGCAGGGACCTTCCATTCACATCCCAAGGACACAGTAAGTTTGTACACAGGTATGAGCAAGGGGTTTGAAAGTCATAGAGGGCACAGATCCTCTAAGAGCCTGTGGAGCAGGGTGACCCCCGCCAAGCTGTTATTTGTCCACTGATAGTCCATGTAGCCAAGAATGAACATTAGAGGGCAAGGACTGACTCTCTGCAGGTATTGTGGTGGCCCTGGGGGACCAGTCATGACAAAGTCATGGTCTTCCACATGCATAGTAACAAGGTACCTTGGCAATTGGAGCTGCCATGCATGATGATGTTCTCATTCTCTTGGCAGTCGATGAATGGTATCACCAGGCTTCCCTCCTGCAAGTGGTTTCCTTTCCCATTTAGAAACAACTCAATTATACTCTTCCTGGGAATGGCATGAGGTATTTTTTCCTTCCCTCATATTAATGTCTGTCATCTGCCCTTTTGTCTCGCTAATGATTCTCAATCAGTCTGCTGTGGCAGCTCTGGATACGCTAGCTGCTCCTGTCTTGGTAGGCAGTGCTGGAAGGTAACACAACAATAATAACATTCATTAGGAAAACTTCATGTAGGAATAGCTTAAATATGATATTTTAAAGCTAGAGATGTTGGCCAGCTTTGTCACAAATAAAATACTGTTATTATTTCTATAGGGCTAGTTGCAGCTTGGATTAGGCATTCTGCAATAGTGTAAATGGAAATAAAATTTGATTTCACTTTCTAAATATTGTGGGCATGAATAGGCAGAATGGGCAAGGGGGAGAAATAGCAGTTTTCTCCCTCCACAGAAAGAACTCTGTTTCAAAAATAACCAATATTTAATGTGAACATACAGGGTTGTTTTGCAAGAACTCTCTATGCCCGAAGCAAACCACTTGTTCAGAAGGAGGCAGCTTTTATATATATATATATATATATATATATTTCAAAAGTTGCTGCTGTGAGGGAGACTCACCAATAAGGGGGAAACATAGCCCAAAGAGCACTGCTGACCAATCCCTCTTTCCAGGCTGGGAAGCTAAGGGAGGTGGAGAGAAAGGTCAGTTATGTGTGGCTGAGCTGAGTCAGAAGAAAATGATGATCCTACAAAGCAGGGTAAAGTGAACTTTAATGCACCCAATCCTCTCCATGGATTGATCTGAGACTAATTGTGACCATGAGTAAGTTTGTCCCTGTAGAACATCATCTGACCTTTTCTGACTGATGAACCACAAATGATGATAAATAAGACTTCTTACTGTCTTACATTTAAAACTAATCACTTTTTGCTTTAAATGTTGAAAACCAAAACTCACCCACATCTTAATTTCTTTAATTTTTAAATTCACTTGCATATGACACTTTATGAGAAATGAAGATTATTCACCTTTTGGTTTTCAGCCTGCTTTTGCATAAACACTTTTTTTTTGGTGATCTGCTTGGTATATTTGAATTAACTCAGAAATCCATGCAGTGTGTCAACCTCTAGATGACACAATGTCTCTTTCTCCTCTGCAGACAAGGGCTCATTGCCACAGCTGTCTGTATTAAAGGCATGGTTCTGGACAATGTAGTGCCTAAAGTGTGAGTTTTCATTTTTTTAGTGCCACAGAAGATTTTTAAATTGTATTCTGCTTGTGACTCAGTTCAAAAGGCATCTTTTTGAACAATATCTTCAGGGTATACAGCTGTTGAAACTTCAAGAAGTGTGACAGAGCATTCAGCTTCTATCAGTCACTGATGGATCTGACCTTTTTTCAGTTGACTGAAGGAAGAATCCTTTTGTAAGCACTTTTGCATTTCTCATAGGGACAGGGCTTCTTCCTTCCACAAGGTTCTTTGGCTTTTGGCTGGAATCAGAGGCCCTTAAAACTTTCCTTCAGCTAAGATAATTCATGAAAAACACCGAGGGAGGCAAAGGTGCTCAATTTGTTTTTCTTGTCTTAAAAAAAAAAAAAAAA
>WBNO01014947.1:10567-33772 GCA_013400575.1 Peucedramus taeniatus
TTTTTTTTTTTTTTTTTTTTTTAATTGAAAGGCAGGTCTTTCATTGTTAAGGGATTTGCTCTTTTCCTTATACCTAGGTTTTCTTTTTCCCCATCCCAAATGCCAGCCAGTGGAGAAGTTAATTTGTGTTTTCTGTCTTTTTCTGAAAGGAATCTTCCTCTTCTGTAGAACTGAGTAGCATCCACTGACTATCTTTTTAATTTATTAAAATATAACTTGTCATGTAGAACAAGAATCATGGGAAATATTTTATATATTTTTCCAACTGTGCAAAATGGTGAACAAAATAAAATCAGCATTTAGATGTCAGTTGGAATGTGTAGAAAGCCTTTTAAGACACATTATCTGACAATGCTGTTGTTAACAGAGATAATAGAACTATATAAGTACTCTTACTCCATGGAGTACTCAGACCTCTGTTAGCAACAGGATCAGGAGGCCTCTTCCAGGGTGTTATACACGGGTCTTTAAATCCTCCACAATGCTTCAAAAAATTCAGTGGTGTAAAACTACAACTGAAACATTTACATGAGAAGAGAGCATCTAAGATAAAAGTTTTTTGCCAATCTGAAGGTCATACCTCCTTATAAATGACCTCTGAGTCTCACAGATTCTGCTGTCAATGTCCTTTACACCCTGATATGAGGTGGGAGGAAATGTAAAGAGTGTCGGCTCTACAGTTCTGTGCTCTTTCAATTTTTTCTCTGGACCTTGCAAGTATGAAAGTCCTATAAAATAATCATAAAAGAGAAAGAATCTGTCATGTTCTGCCCCATGCTCTTCCTCCATTCATAGGGGGCTGTATTGGGTTCTTTGCCTTCTGATTTATATCAGTTTTCTAAACACAGAAATGTCCAAAGTAATTTCTGATGTTATACTAGAAAGCCCAGGTCTCAATGGGCAGAGTACATTTTGGCCCATGGTTTCTTGAGTAAACAAATATTTAAAAAGTATATCTGACTGTTTTGTCAAACTATTCTTTCTGATCACATCCCTCTTCCCAAGAGATATTCTGAAATCTGAATTCAGTAAAAAGTTTGAAATGCAATAACTACATTATTTAAAATAGTATTTTGCTTTTAAAAATATTTTTTTTAATCTTAAAAATGACAACAGAAATGCAAAGGAAAACATTTCATCCCAAATTGAACACAATGCTTCATCTGACTCAAAGAAATTGGTTTTAGAATTTGTCTTGGGGAGTCAGTGAACTGGCAATATCAGATATTTGTGAAGCTTTCTCGTGTTTTTCTCAGTGTCTTTGGACACTCAGTATTGCCATTGTTTTTATTTGTTTGTTGGATTTGTTTATTTGTTTATTTTTCCCCAAATAGAAATGAGGAGGAGGAAAGTGAAGCTGGAAAGTTTAGTTTTTTCTATTGTTTCCTCCTTTCTTTTACTCTTATCACTTTCTGTTGTGCAACCCTTTTGAAAATAATGAAAATGCATTTTCTCACTTCCAGCCAGGGCATTTTATCTAATTGAAAGCAACCAGCAGGTGGTTTTTGTAAAATCTCATTAGCCTAGATTGTTTTTGACGCCTCTTTGAAGGAATGCTGCATTACCTTACGACTGGAAATACACCCTGTGCATAGGTTAATTGTCATGGATTAGAATATAGGGAACACTAACATTTTCAAGTTTTATTTTTAAAAGAGAGGATATTTTAGCAACCGAAGATAATTTTATTGTATTACTTGCAGAGTGTGTTGCAACCTTGATACAAAAAACAGTTTCCACTGGTGACACAACCACTGAGCAAATTTCTAAAATCTGTGTCTGTGTCAGAACATGAAGATGAAGATCACTCTGGTGTGTCTGATCACATGCCAAAGGGCAATTTTGTAACTCCATGGAGAATAGCCAAGAAGATGAGAGAAAGAAAATTAGACATCTACTTGGGCAATGATGTGGAGAGAAGAAATGTACCCATATCCAGTTGTTCTTCAGTGTCTGCTCCTGCGTTGTTTCTTGCTCTTTTTAAAGCTACGGAAATCCTAACCTGCTGGCATCATTCCTTACTAGGGATCCACTGCTGAGAGATAAAAAAATCTGTGTGGGTGTGGCATGACTCAGAAAATCCTCTGAGCACTTCCAGAAGATTGCTCAGGTCAAAACTGTGGCATTTGATTACATTGGTACCCATAATACACACTCTGAAGGAAATAATCAAAGTGTCTTGTTTCAATTTAAATGTAGGGGGCTGCTTTTAGCCTGAAAGTATTGAGAAGAGTTATTTTTATTATTTTCTCAGAGCGATTACTATAAATGCATGACCTACAAGAGTAGTTACTTTCTAGGGTTCTTTTTCATATGTATTTATATTCTGACTTGTAGATGTTGTATACCTCCTAAAGCTTTTGAGAGATACTATGTACATTTACATAAACAAATGCATATTCATGGTATCATAGAAAAATACATAAAAATTTTGACATAACGTCCAACTGTCAGTGCAATGTTTATGTTCTGGCTTTTTCTCATGCATAAAAAATGAAACGTGCAAGTAAGCAAGGGAAGACTTCTCACAGAACAAAGAACCAGAATAAGCATGGCTGCACTTCTCAGTTCATGTCCAAATTGGCAGAAAGAGGAATATTCAAGTAGTCAAGGCATTCTGGGTCAGGAGGAAAACATTGTTTGCAGACAAAGTTATCAAAACTCAACATACAACACAAATCATCCTTTAAAGTCAATGACTTTCCTGTTTACTGATGGCATTTTTGCTTTCCAAAACATTTAATTGTATCACCTGAAGGATCAGCTTGTTATATTGCTGAGTTTTGCTTCTGCTTTTCACTACCTTTGGTAAAACAGATTCTCAATTAAAGATAACAACTGGGTATATAATGTGATTTTCATAGTCTGTTATCTGTTAAGAATGACAAGGATTTCACTTCTCAGCATTCCCTCTAGGTTCATAAAATAGTATGACCCAGAAACAATTTTCACAAGGTTTCTCCTCTGAAAAATAGCCATACTCCAGTATGCTCTCTTGTGTTAAGGAAATAGTGAATCTACTCTGCTTCAGTTTCTCCTTCCTTTTTAGACTAAGGTGAAAGATATATCAGGAAAATCATTCTAGGTCTGTCTCCAGGGCTTTTGAAGTCTGTTTCCCAATATGGGGAACTAAAGAATTAATCTTTGGACAATGAGGATAGCAGAACAGTTAACCTGATCTGGTCTTTACAGCTCCATCACCAGATTTGGTAAGTTATTTGCAAAATAATCACAGAAAAGGTGATTTCAAGGAGTGAGGCTCTATCATCAGTGTTTCATTTGTTATTTTAAGTGGTTTGGCATAATGCAATGCTTTTTTTACCACATGGAAATGATAACCACTTCTCTGATGTGTAAACAAACAAATGCAGATATTTTTGTTGAAAAACAAACAAAAAAAAGGATGCATTAACATTGTTAAAAATTTTGGGGATGCATAGTTAGTTGTTTGTCTGTAATGCTGCACCTTTGTAAATGTGCCTAGCACATCTCCTTCAGTCTCAGAGCAGTTGGAGTTAAAAATCCCAAGAGGTGATAAAATGGTAATATAAAATATGTCTTGCGTACTAAGCTGAACCAGGAAGGAAAATGAGGTGTTTTAAATGAGGTACATGGCTGATGAAAAAGAAGTTCTTGTGCTAGCAGCCCAGATTGTACTTAGATGAGGCAGAATACTTAAGATGACTTTGTATCAGATACAGAGAAATGTAGGCAATAGCTTCAAGATGATAATGGGATTCTGAGACTCAGAGCTAGCCTAGTCTTTAAAAATGGGGGTTTTTTTGACTATTTAAGGTGTCCCTGCAATCTAGAATTCTTACATCCAGTCTATTAAAACTCTTCTACACCAAAGCTGTAGCTTCAGTAAGATGGAGGCAAGCGGAAGCGTTATGGCAAATGTGAGACAACTCCAGAGGGTTTCAAACCAGTGAAGACAGAGGCCATGCAAAGATGCAAATGAAATATCAAGAGACAAAAATCTCTTGAAGCTCAGTTTTGCTGCCTGTCCTTGTGGAAGACATTCAGAAAATCAGAAGAGTCCCACAGCATCTTGGGCTGATCCTGTTTTCAGTAGTCAGTCACTGAAAACTATATTGCAGATCTGATTATTCTGATTGACTAGTAATTGTGTCTGGAGCAGCAGCAAGTACACTGCAGCATTACACCTCAGATTTTATAAAAGGAATGTTTAAATGACTCACTGAAATGATTTAGTCACAGATGTTGCTGCCATCTAAACTGACAGTAAAAGTATCTAGGTCTACTGTTTTATCGCATGAATATCTTCACTATGGTCCAGAGAAGGAGGTGTGGATAATGTGCCTGCACATGTACACTTGGACTACAGAAACTCTGGCAGCTGGACTCAACAGATCTGATGCTGCTGAGAACCACATCCATCCCCATCTCCCAAAACTGCCAGGCTTCAGCATCAGAGCCTCTTGACACCATGCAGGACAGAAGGATTTCACTGGCCTGATCCTAATTGCTGCTGCTGCTGATTCTGAACTGTCATACATGTCATATACAAGGAAAATAAATAATCCTACTGATTATTAATAATAATCCTAATTGATAATGATAATCCTAATCCTACTGATAAGGAAAATTCTACCTCATTTTCCCCAGGGAGTAGTACAGTGCTTGTCTTACATTAAGAATTTGTTCAGATTGACCCAGAGCAGTAGCTGATAAAACACTGTGAGAATTATAACAGTTATATATAGTAAATCCAAAGAAATATATATTGATTTTCATTCATACAAAATTAGAAATCTCCCTCAGTTTGCTGAAACCATTATCCTGTTAGAACTGTCAAAGCATGCATCATCTGGAAAACATCATCCTTATAAAATGATTGCTATACACAGGTTAATAATGATCCTTAGACCCCTTAACCTTGTGCCTAGTGTAAATTACTTTGAATAATTCCTGGAGAGTTTCAGGAGGATGCTATTGACTTGAGGAATGGTTCAAAATGCTGGGATCTTAAACAATAAAAACAACAAAATCATTTAGTACATGGAAGTATACTTCACACAAGATCTGAGATGATCGGTATTGTATTAAAGAGTTTGGTAGCAACTAATTGACTTCATGTTTTGTCTCTTAAAAAGCAGTTCAAATAGTTGCAAAACTGTTTCAACCAATGTATGGGTTGAGCTTAATAAGTACCAGTAATGTACGTTTTGGTTTTGAATGATGCTGAAAGCTGGAGAGAGGGCAGGGGGCATGGCTAGAGTGAGTCTTGTATGCAGAAAAAAACCCAGGTATTGTTTTGCTCTTCTGCTCATTACTATATTCTTCTTGATTCTTACAGATTTTTTAATTTTTTCCTTGTTTTCGTAGGAATTCGAGTTAAGCTGTTGAGCTGTGACTATCACATTTTCCTTCTCTTCTCTTCTCTTCTCTTCTCTTCTCTTCTCTTCTCTTCTCTTCTCTTCTCTTCTCTTCTCTTCTCTTCTCTTCTCTTCTCTTCTCTTCTCTTCTCTTCTCTTCTCTTCTCTTCTCTTCTCTTCCCTTCCCTTCTCTTCTCTTCTCTTCTCTTCTCTTCTCTTCTCTTCTCTTCTCTTCTCTTCTCTTCTCTTCTCTTCTCTTCTCTTCTCTTCTCTTCTCTTCTCTTCTCTTCTCTTCTCTTCTCTTCTCTTCTCTTCTCTTCTCTTCTCTTCTCTTCTCTTCTCTTCTCTTCTCTTCTCTTCTCTTCTCTTCTCTTCTCTTCTCTTCTCTTCTCTTCTCTTCTCTTCTCTTCTCTTCTCTTCTCTTCTCTTCTCTTCTCTTCTCTTCTCTTCTCTTCTCTTCTCTTCTCTTCTCTTCTCTTCTCTTCTCTTCTCTTCTCTTCTCTTCTCTTCTCTTCTCTTCTCTTCTCTTCTCTTCTCTTCTCTTCTCTTCTCTTCTCTTCTCTTCTCTTCTCTTCTCTTCTCTTCTCTTCTNCCTTTTAAAGAGCCATTTCCCCCTTTTTTTTGTTTACTTTTGTATTTTATTTGTTCTCCATTAGCTTTTCATAATAGTTGCTTTTGGCTCTCAGGTTATTTTACTCACTGTTCAAGTACTTATTAATTTCAATAGGCTTTCCAGTTTCAGTGAGTAATGAGTGAAAATATTGTAAAGATACTTAGCTTTATGAAATCTGGGGCTCGGCTTGTTCTCATTCTTAAATATACACATACATAGATCTAGCTACATCTATGTCTATCTCTCTCTATATATCTATAGTTAGAGCTCTGTTTGCATAGATATATAAGTATATAAAAGATAAAGATATGTTCCAAAGAAGAGCATTGCACAAGAGTCGATGCATCTATATTTTCCCAGCTGTGGGCACACTTCCCTAATTACTGTAGGTGTAATTTTAACACAACTGCTAAGAGTTGTGCCTTTCAGTATATAGTGGTATTACTCCAAATGGGTGTCTGGAATGTCATGGGAATGGAGGATAAATCTCAGCTCTTTTTCCACTTCCCACCTGTTCTAATCCATTTAATGCACGTAGGAATTAGTAATAAAAATCTGCTAATTCGGTGACATATGCTTCCAAATGTTTCAATTCTAATGCTGTGGCAGGAAAAATCATTAGCTCAGTATCTTTTAAATCCAAGATGCTAAAACTCAGTATTACTTAGATAAAAAGAAGATCAGCTAAGGATGACAGCAATTTAAGGGTAAACTAATAAAGAGTAGCAGTCTTCTATCTGATGGGCCCATGCAAAAAGGAATTGTTTTTAGGGAAAATAGTAAATTAGAAGCTCTCTCACAAGCCAGCTTATTGCAGAATTGCCCAAAGAGCTGGGCCATATTTGGCTATGTTAAGAGTCAGGAAGTTACCCAGGATGATTTTCAGATAAAGACAGAACCTCAAAATAAAAGATAGAGAGGAAGAGTAGATATAGAAGAACCTTAAATAGGACAATGAAGATGAATATGGAGGGTTTTGGCAGACCTAATATCTCTCTACATATGAGTTACCCCTCACTGCCATAAGTGAGGTTTTTTTTTGATCCTGACAGGCCTTAGAAGCAGAACAAGTCCTGAAACATTGCCATTTTTTTTGAGGAATACCTAGCCCAGAAGATTACTGCTACCTGGCCATACCAAATAATTAATGCCTTGTTTAATGTTAGATTTAATCCTGACACAAAGAGAATTTCAAAAACCTCTATGGTGCTTATAGAAACGAAGAAAATATATACCATGAGAAAATTAATACATTAAGGGATCCTTGTCAGCCTCTCCTCTCTGCTATTACTTACACTTCATGGGAACCTTCACTGGGTGACTGAGTATATGCAGGTATTTTATCTGAAGTTTGTAAGGAGTTTTGTCCATGAAGCTGATAATATGAAGACAGTTGGGAAAAGCCTTCCTAGATTTTCATGCATAAAATATATTTACTCATTATCAGAAACAATAAATCTTGGGAGGAATAGCTCCAGACATTTTCTCCCAGCTGTCATATAATCTTTTTCCTCAAATCAATAGCATCTTATGCAGCAATGCATCAGACAGTGGGCAGTTATATTGAGTAGTTATTAAATTAGACTCTCATCCATCCACATCTATTTGTATTTCATTCTTGATCTTATTCCTTATACAGGGGTAAAGGATAATGAATGTAAGGGAGTTTTTATTGGGATTTCCAAAGGCACCTGGAAGCATTACTTGTGACCATTGGCTGTCTTTTTGTGAGAGATGAGCAATTGGGTTTTCAGAACCCTTTGAAAATTGCACTGTCAGAGTTTTGATTTGTTTCTCAGAAGTATCTCACAGAAGCTTCCTCTAATCTTCATGTTAAAAGTCAGCGCTGACATCTATTAAAAAGTTGTCTGACTCCAGAAGAGAATCTCTAATTATCAAAAGTCAGCTCAATTGCTGATTAAGTTTTTTCTGAACCATCTTGGTTTTCTGATGCTGCAAATTTGGGATGAGCATATCAAACAAATTTTGTCTTTAGGATTACACTGTAAGTTCAGGCTTAGGATATGTAGTTAAGATCATACTCATAAAATCTACAAATAATCAAAGAAACAAGAGCAAAAACACCCAAAAAACAAACAAACAAACAAAAAACCCCAAACAAATCCTCCATCTTACTTAGGTATATTTCTTTAGAAGTTATATTTTGTTCCTTGGAGAAATATTAAAGATTGCTTTTCATCTGAGATGGTGAAGTGTCCTGGTTTTGGCCAGATTGGAGTTAATTTTCTTCCCCAGTAGCAGGCACAGCACTGTGTTTTTGGCTTGGTATGAGAATAATGTTGGCAACAACTGGTGGTTGTTGCTGAGCAATGCTTACCCTAAGTCAAGAACTTTTCAGTATCACTGAGCAGGTGCACAAGAAGTGGAGAGAGGGAAAATGGCTGGGACAGCTGATTTGAACTGGCCAGAGGGATATTCCACATCACACAGCATCCATGTATGAACTGGGAGGAGTTGCCTGGGAAGAGCTGATCACTGCTTAAGGCATGGGCTGGGCATAGATCAGAGAATGGTGATTCCATTGTGCTTTCTTTGTGTTTCTTGGGTTTTATTCCTCTTTCTCTTTTTCCTGTAGTTGTTGCTGTTATTATTAGTTGTTGTTATTATTAGTCCTATTATTAAATTATTAAACTGTTCCTATCTCAGCACGTGAGCTTTACCTTTCTCTGGTTCTTTCCTCTATCCCACTGTGGTGGTGAAGTGAGCAAGCAGCTGTGGTACTTAGTTGCTGTCTGGGGTTAAACCATGGCACAAAGAGAAAAAATTAGGATTTTTTTTTTGTAGAGAAATTGCTTAATTTTGTAATAGCAGAATTCAGGAGAATATGAAATTTCCTAGGAAATATACTGTATGTTTTTGTTTTGTTTTGTTTTTTTAAGAGAGGGAAGTAAATGCAGAAAAAAGTAAAATAAATACCCAACAGGAATAAACAAATGAAGTTCATATCTTCAGGATACTAACTATCCTCCACATTTCAATATGAAATTATATATATAGTCAGATTTATATACTCACATCTTCCTCTAGGTTCCCAGCATCTTTCTAGACCAGAGGTACTCTTTGAGTAATGAAAGATAGGGAATACATACCAAGAAATCATAAAAAAGATTAAAGGCATAGAAAATATTAACCTTTTTTTTCTCAAAATATTTGTGAATCTTAGAAATTAACAGAACACTGACTGTAATCCATTTTGAATAGCTCAGATCTTAGAACCAAATAGCCATTGAAATAATATAAGGAAACAATAGATATGAGGGAAAAATAAAGATTGCTCTCAGGGTCAAATCCCTGACTAAAATGCAATAGATCCAGTGAGTTAAGAGAGTGACCATGATTTACAATGGCCAATGATTTGCCCTCTATGCCTTGCACTCTGACCTTCACTAATGCCTGGGACCATTGATTCTCTTTTTTTTCTGAGACACTGATTTCAGAGGGGAATTGTACCCATGAAAGCAGGGCAGAAAAGGGGCCTTCCAATTTGAGTTGCCGTTTCCCAGACGTGGGAGTGCAGTGTATTAATCAGAACAATCAATAGTCCCCTGACCCTCAATGCATTCCACTCAACAAAAAAACATCATCTCTACTTTCGATTAATCAGTGCCAAGGATCCATTTCTGAAATAAGTCCCTCTGAGAAATAGTTATACCAAGCAGATTTAGGGCCTGATTTGCACTCTGTTTGGGACAGTTTTTAGAGGAGGATGCTCTTCTTAAGTACTTGAGAGCCTTGAAGTCCAAGAGAATATTTACATTGTATACAATGAGATGTGTGGGGCTGTCCCTTCAAGGATCTTCTCTCAGTCCACTCAGTCTGCACTGATAGGGGTGACTGTGTTGACCCAGACATGGGACCTTGCATCTGCTGCAATCACCAGTACCGGTAAAGACTGGGTAATAAACACACTGAGAACAGCTCTGGGAAGAAGGGTTTGGGGTTACTGATGGACGACAAACTGGACATGAGCCAGCAATGTGCACTCACAGGTCCAGGAAACCAACCTGTGCTGCATGAAAAGAAGCATGGCCATCGGGTTTGGAATTCAAAGTTTTGAATGATGGATGTGTTCAGCATGGAGGCTTGCACAGCAGTCAGCACTTGCCTGCTTTTGCCTTGTTACCTACACAATGAATCAACTTAATGAGAGCAGGTAAAGTTCAGCATTACAACAAATGCTTTCATATGCCACTTCTGAAACCTGCCCTATTACTCATTTATGGTGGCAAACTCGTTTTCTCCCAAAGACTGATAGAGAAAGTTTTTTTTTTCCTTCTCCAATGTTACTCTTTACTTTTAAGCCTATAGGGAACTTTTATGTCAGTGGATATTTTAGACTTCTTCCTGATCTTAACGAATCTGTCAACCAAGGAGGATGTGAGTAATAAAAATATAACAAGTTTAGTTCCTGGTATGGCTGGGGTTTTAAGATTTAATATAAAATTTGGTTTTGGTTTTGGTTTTTTGTTACAAGCACTTCTGCACATTAGGAAACAACACTATGTTAATACAGATGTCATTATCAGTACCAGACTGACTAATTTTGGTACAAAATAAAACAAAATTTGGGTAAAATGGCTATACAATCCCCCTGCCCCTGCTTTTATTTTTTGTTGCTTTTTCTTTTCTTGTCTAAAATTTTTGCATGAGAGTAAGATCTGGTCAGTTAAATAATCCCAAAGTGTCATGTGATAGAATAAATGAGACCTTTTATTGTCTCTATGTGGTCAGCTAATGATTGCTGAAATGAAGAACAGGAAGCAGAAACACAGCATGCTGTTGCAAAATTAGTTTTTCTGTGAATTTCCCTGGTTCAAGTGAAGAATGTATGCTTCAATCCTTGTGCAGAGCAGTTTCTGTATTCATTTTAACTAGCTCTGCAAGAAAATGCCAGTATATTGAGGTGCCCCAATTAAATTTTGTTGATGCAGTGAACTTCTTTATGGCTGAACAGTGCCACTGCTGGCAATTAGACTAACAGCATAGCATACATCACTCAGAAATAATCAGTTGACATTTGCATGGCAATATGAGGGAATTTCAGATGTTAAGCACTATTCCAAACAACCCTTTCTCAATTATTCCACAAGTTTTCGAGGGACATGCCCATCCTAATTTATTTTAATAAAGGAAGTGAAGGACCTCTATTAGAATATTTTATTATAAGCAAAAAACATGTAGAAATCATGTAAGCAGAGGTTATAAAAAGAATGAATATGCTTATCTAGAGAATACAGAAAAAGACAAAAGAAAGACAACTTCCCTTCTCCTTACTCCTGAAAATAAAGGAAATGACATTTTTGAAAATATATTGCTTACCAGGTCAGTTCCATGCATTCAGTGACCCTAATTCCATCTAGATACTCTGCTGCCTTAGATAAAACTTAATGCCTTTAGGGTGATGTGCTCTAGGTGATAGGAAGATCAAGAGAGGATAGGAAAATGAGAGGGGAAAAAGGAGCAGCATTCTTCTGTTTTGATAGAGTTAAATCAAAAGAATAAGTCCTATTTGTGCTTGTCAGACTACACTGTGCCTAGCAAGCAAGGTTTGCCAGGTCTCTGATCTGAATGAGTAGCAACTGATAGCTTCCCCCTCTGCACAGTATTTGTATATGGTATTGCAATCCCCACTAACATTACTATTTTTTTTTAAACTCAGGGTAGAATTGGACAAACTCCTGACTTTTTTTAATACTTGTCCTATGTTTCTTTTTATACGTAAAGACTGCAACCTTTGTCCCACTCCCATCTCAGGGTTGCCCTGGGAAACAATACGCAATTGTGATGGGTTTTGAGAAAACCTTTCTAGGGAAACTAGATCCCCCTTGGCATAAAAACACAGTGCCCATCATTAGGGCAAAACATCAATGCCTAACATCATTAGGTTAGTTATCTGGGCTTGTGTTCAAACAATTAATTTAACCAGTAAATAGTGTACCTGTAGTGGTACTCAAGATGCTGCATTTTGTGGGACAAACACTTTGCTATCCTGCCATAGAAATGGTCTTTCTCAGCCTGGGGACTGTCAATGGGAGACCCTCTGTGGACAGGCACATTTTAGGCAAGGAGCAGTGTTTCAGAGCACAGCACCTGGTGATCCTCAGCTTCGGTGACCAGAAAACCTCAGAAGATCAATTACCATTCACGTGTTTTAGGTATTTGGTGAGAAAGAGCAAGACTGATGCTGCTTAATTTTAGTTACTAATGATGGAGTCATTCCAGAAGAAATTGCTGTTGTTTGACCACCTGCTTTTAATATCTGTTTCAGTGAGGTGATAGTGACTTAAAAGAGCTTATTTCTCTTTTCTGAGTATAAAGGAAATCTAGATGACTGGGCTAGATCTAAATTCATTACTGACTTACACATTTAGTTAGATGGATTGAGCGCTAAATTTTTCAGAAAGTCTACTTTTGAATGCACAGATATCCCACAAAATCTATTAATCAGCTCATCAATGTCTCTTCTTTTTAAAATCATCGGACTGCTTGAATTACATCTGAAATAGCAGTACAGTTTGAATTGCAACTTTCAGCTGACTCATGACATTCAGAGATGTGATTCTGCTGATGAAACCTTTGTATTTAAGTGAATGTATCATTAGAAGTAGAAACTATCACAGCCTCAAACTTCCTCATTCAAAGCAGACCTAAAGCTGGAAGACGTGCTGAACTGTGCTTGAACAGCATCAGTGCTCTGGTAGATTTTCTGAGCTTTGAGGTTTTTTTTACACTTTTCCTTGCCCTCAAGTCCTCATTCTATTTTTCCTAAACTGAGTTTACTGGAGGTCTGCCAAGCCTAGAGGATCTCTGGTTTTCTGGGCTGTGCTTTGTGTTATTTCTGATTCATATGAAGAGACCATCACTGCCTTACTCTGGTAGCAAGGAGAGTGAGAGCTGTCACTGAAGGGCACACCTGGGCAGGTGTGGACAACTTCGATTCAGGCACAGGTGTCAGTTCCACCTCAGGACTCTTGTGCTTTGTGGGGTCCAGTTAATCCCACTGTTTTCTCTGCTGATGAATCTTCATTCTGCTTCTTTAGGATAGCAGATGTTAATGAGGAAGGAACCTCCCATTATCTGGAAAGTATGAATCTGCTTACTTTGCTTCATGGATGCCTACACACAAGTATACCTCTAGACAGGGTGGACAACATACCATGTGGCAAAACATCTATCTCACATGTTACATATCCAAGAAGCAAACACATTTTTCTTCTTTCCTCTATCACCCTGTGTCTGCACCAGCCTCTCTTGTTCACTTTGACTTTTGTTCTATGACTCAGTCCCTATCCAGATATACCTCTTCCCAAAGCACTGATTTCAGGAAACATGAATCACCTCAAACCTGCAACTGAGAACAAGCTATTTTTCTGTGCTGGGTTTTTAATGACATAAAGTTTCCCAGAACATTGTCTTCTATAATTGTATATATTTTCCTATTAGTAAATAGGTCACTGGTGAAACTGAAGTGTGAAGGCAGACCAAATTCAGCTCATTGCTTTTTATCTTGTACAGGTACATTTGACAGTACTTGGAAAAGTTTCTGACTCTGTATTAGGTTTGAGTGGCAACATTGTGGTAGCAACAGAACTACGGAGGTGACTTTTATGAGAAGCTGCCAGAAACTTCCCCTGTGTCCAAAGAGCTGATGCTCTGGGAGATGGACCTGCTACTGGTTCAGGCTGAGCCCAACAGCAACAGTGGTTGCGCCTCAGGGATAACAGATTTTAAATGAGAAGAGCAAAACCACCTGTGAAAATGCAGTCTAAGACAGGAGTGCAAATATAAGAGAGGAACAGCCCTGCTGACCATGTCAGTGAAGAAGGATGGAGTGGAGCTGCTCCAGGCACCAGAGCTGAGATTCGAATCCCTGCAGCCTGTGGTGTAGACAATGGTAAGGCACCTGTGCCCCTGCACCTCAAGGAGGTTCTCATGGAGCTGAGATCCACCTGCAACCTCTAGAGGATCCAGTGTCAGAACAGGGATGCCTAAAGGAGGCAGTGACCCTGTGGGAAGTATGAAAGATAAGAAACTGCAACATAATGTGTTGAAGATAAAAACAGACTCTGAAGCTATTCCAAATGGCATAGAAAAAGATTCAGTCTTGATTTACTAGGGACTATCCTAATCAAAATCTATTTATGCACTCATGCCTGTAATGGCACTGTACAGAGAGAAGATTCCAGTAGTCTTATCACTATCCATTACTACTCATTATAATAAAAATGTACAGTGAATTTCTCTGCCCATTAAAAGAATGCTGTTGTACTGTACATGCTTAAGCAGAGATACTGAAATAATGGAATAATAATATAATTACCTTGTTTTGCTATTCCTGTTCTACAGAATTCCCCCTCCCTTTTTCTTTTTTTTTTTTCCTCTTTGCCTAGTTTAGAGAAAATTAGAAAATTAACAGTGTCAAGTGTCACTTAACCCCTTTTCATACTAAGGGTCTGAAAATAACAAGTAGCTTAAAAAATTTGCTTATTTTCGTTTAACAAATGTCAGAGAAAATTGGGGTTGGAAACATAGTCCATGGGAAAGTTTATCTTCCCAATTTCCTTCTCCTCCTTCCCATTTGCCTACCCTTTACTATGCACTCTAAATCAAGTTGGTGCTTATTCAAGATGAAATGCTTGAATATTCTTCAATCACTTCCCATTATGCCCTTGTCATCATTCCAGGGTTCATGTGGTTCACTTGCATTAGTCATAATCAGTCCAACAAGATTTTTATTTTTCAGCTAGAAGAAAACAATCACATGGGCCGAAGGATGTCCTTCTACTTTCAGTGAGACAGTTAGTTTTTCAGGAGTGCATTTTGCATGAAGATATAATTTTTTATAAGTTCTCTGGTGACACACAAAGTGTGCAAAAATTACTTACTCAATGCGGTCACCTTTTTTATATCATTTTCCTCCTACCATGCTCTAGTCAAGTGCTGTAGTGGGAAGCCCCAAATTCTTCTCCCAATGCCCAGAGTATGTTCATGAACTTTATGCAAAGTGGGAATAAATGGTGTTAATTTTCCACCTGCAACCAGCTATCATGACTCAGCACATTACGCTTGGAAAACTACTTTGAAATGACAGAATTAAAGGAGTAGTAATGTTGTTTTGATATTACAAACATTGCCATTAACTCCCATGTTTTAAGACTATTTGGCCTATGTATACACAACAAATTCACCCCCCCAAACCCCACCATCTTCCCTTGCTTTTGCCAAGTTAGTTTCTCCACTACTGCATGCATATCCCCCACCCATGCATTCTTGCCCCGCATTGTCCAGTAGAAACACTCCAATGGGCCAAATTTTGCTGGACTGTACAAAGATGAAATTATGCCAGGGATTAATTTCCCCCAGCTATTTTCAGATGTCAGATTATAAAGTACTCAAGAGAATGATTCATTGCAAATCCTCAGAGGTTCTCTTAGGAGAAAATCTTGTGCTTTTGCCTAAGACCGGCAGCTCCCGGTTCACAAAAATGCTCTTTGAATAATAAGATGTCCTTTATTCTCATGTGAATTCTCTAAAGGTCAGCTTAAGCAGGCTGACACAGATATAAACAGGGAAATTTCTCAAACTGATGGCTCATTTTATTTTAAGAAGGGTGTTTAGTCAACAGATAAGACAGTACTAAGAGCTTGGCACAGCAGCGTAATTGATGGTTGCAAAGCACTGTCAGAATTGAAGCTTTGACAGGCTGCCCCATCTTCCTGGAGAACTGTGACTTTATGGTGCTTTCTCATTTATTTCTTATGGGTTGTAATTCCACCTTATTTTTAATTCTAATTCTTTATTTATGTTATTGCAGGCTGCTCATTTAGTATTTCTAAGGCTGATTCATGGTAACTGCTTGCATGCCTTTTCTCAGCTGGCTTTGGCTGAGTGAGGGACTTTAAACCACTTCTGCAGTGGTCAGCACAAATTAGAATCTAAATAGGCGGTTTAGGTGAACCTTTTTGCTTTCAGGGTGAGCAGAAATGCCAAACAGTGGCCACTTCCTACAGCATAAATCAGTAATTTCTTAATACTTTTTAACATAATTGCTGTGGTTTACTTTGCTTTCATCATAGTATCTAGAAAGAGGTGAATGAAATCTAGATACAGTTGTATTAAATATTCTTCCAACCTTGTTTAGTATCTGGAATTTTTTGTTGCTTCTTTTTTGAGAAGGAAAGGTATTTTTGATTTGCCTGTGGTTTTTACTTCTTTTTAAATTAAGGTCAAAATGTTTTCCCAGGTATATTTGAACTAGAGAAAACATGGCTTTTTTCATGTTTAGGAAGTGGTTTAAACTATACCAGAAAGCACAGTTTCACTAGTAGCTCGCAGACCAGGAAATTCTTCAGTTTTCTGATTGGCAAATTTCTAGGTTACACCAGAACTAGGCAAAACATAGTTTTGCTTCCAGTAAGTTATTTTATAACCCCAGTGAATGGTATTCATTATCTTAATGCCAAAGTACATTCAGAAAAATTGCATTCTTATAATTCCTTATCCAGTTTCTTTCTCAGAGGGAAACTCCAACTTATTTTCTTTCACCTTCATGCTGTGTTCTTTACATATTTTGACATTATCTTTTATAAAAAGCTCCTCAGCTGAGCTATACATCATGGAAGTGGAGCTGTGTATTGCTACTAGAGAAAGATTTTCTCTTCTAGAGCATTCTTACATTTTACTTACTGAACACAATTTGTTTAGACCTAGTTAAGAAAGAAGTTCTTTGTGTTTATTTCTGTAGGAATAACTAGTGAAGAGGAAACTTTCAGATTCTTCTATCCTGCATGGACTTTTACTATTTCAATTCTCTCTGCTTTTATATATGTATAGCCTAAATCCTAAAGTGTCTGAAGTTTGCAAATGAAGGTTAAACACCCATGGCTACCTATTCAAAGAATAAGCAATTACTTTAACAGCAGAAAATAAATGAAAAATTTTTTTTTTCTTTTTGGTTTACAGGGAACATATATTTTTTTTAATGGGGAATTTAATTTTACTTTTTTAAACCTACAAAGGATTGCAATTTGTAAATACCATGCCCCACATTTTAATGATTTTTATTTTAAAAGAGAGGGATTTGAACTCTTTGACAACAGAAAATAAAAGGAAAGTGCACCCAAGATAGGTTATCAAATATGTTATCAAAACCTTCTATGTTAAACCCTTTCACATCTGTACATTTAAATGTGCTTAAATGGCTTAATATTCTGATCTGTTTCAGTTAGTTTTCAGTTCTTGTGCTACTGATTTCTATTTCTTTTTTGGAGATGATGGGCAATTGTTTATGCTTGATTTACCATCCCTACCTCTAGGACCACACCCTGCAGGGCTCTCAGCCTCCTGCAGCCTATGGAAATCATTAGCAGTGAATCCTCTCCTGAGCTGGACCTTATGGTTTTCTGGTCTAACTTCTACGGGTGATCAATTTTGGATATGGTTTTTTGTAACTTCTGATGATTCTCAGCATGGCAAGATCGATTTCTCATGTAAGAGAACATCAGTTACTGTCCCCATGTCTCTTATTTAATTAGTGTCAACTCCGTCACCTCCCACAGGGCTCAGATGAGCAAGAGAACAAGAAGTGGCCAGAGGTTCATCTGCCTCCAACGGTGACCAGGGGAGAGGCCATTCAGGGACATCATGAAAGCCCCACTGCTTTCCCATGTCTCTTTATCTTTCCCAGCAGCTACAAGTATTGCAGCTGGAAAGCAGCAGTGTGTACATCCCTGCCCAGCACTTTTAGCATCTTCTGTTCATGAACTTATCTGATCATTTTGTCATCCTGCTGATGCTGTCTCCTCAGATTCCTGTGGCAGCAAAGTTTACAAATTCACTACCTGCTGTGTGTAGAAGTACTTTCTTTTGACTGTTTAACACTGATTTTTTAAAAAACTAGTTTCAGCAAATACCTCTTGCACTTCGGGATTTAATAAACAACTGTTCAGCATTCAGCTTACCCACAGTCTTAGCGAGTTTGTAAAACTCAGCCATGGTCTTCCTACTGAAGCTGACAAGCCCTAGCCATAAGCAGGTTGAGGCACACGATTCCTCCCCTCTTTTTGGTACTTCTGAGATCACAGCTGTGCCCATTTTTGGTCTGCAGTGCAGAAAAGATATTTATAAGCTGGAGGGAGTTCAGGGGAAGTCCCCAGGACTGTGGGACTGAAGCGCTTGCCCTGTAAGGAGAGTCTGGGGGATCTGGGCTTGGTCAGCCTGGAGCAGGGTTGGCCTTGGGGGAATTGAACAGCTTTCTGCAAATGTTTAATTAGAGGTGTTCGGTGATGAGAGGAAACAAACATAACTGCAACACAGGAAACATTAATATACAGCAGGGAAGCATTTAATAGTGAGGGAAGTCAGGAAAAAGAATGGTGCTCAAAAAGGCTGCAAAGCCTCCATCCTCAGAGGTAATTAAGAACAAGGTCAACACATGCCCGAAAAATACAGAGTAACACTGAAACTGGATGTGCTTTGAGAAATGGGTGTCTCAGATGATCCCTGGAGATCCCTTCCAGACTCTCTGATCTGTCTTCCTTTATTCTTAGACATTTGAGAATCACAAAGAGTTTCTGCAACATTGTGAATGATGGCTTGGAGGAGTGAATAAAATGGGTCTGCTGAAGGGACAGATACCTAATCCAAACACCACCAGGTTCAGCATAAGGTGCACTTGCATCTCTTAGTCATTGCTTTCTTTTGGCATTTTGAGAGCTACATGGAAGCACCCAAAGTAGTCTGAAGGACCAAAGTCCTGTCTGGATCTGCCTGAAGATATGATCATCTCTTGTTTCCATCTTCAGAAGAAATCAGAAGATCATAAGCCTGTCCTAGATGAAGCTTGGAATAATTTTATCATTGGGTTGGGATTTATTTCATCATGATGTTTTTTGTTGATGAGGGTAAGCAAGGACTGTATCAGGAGGGTGTTCAAGTTCTGATCATTTTACCACTGATAAGTAAGGGCTGCTGTTTTTCTGAAGCCCATTTAGGTCCTTCAATAAACTTTTTTTACAGGAGGAGCTAAAAAATCACCAAAACACAGAAACTGCCCAGTTAGGATGATTTTCTCTCTGTCCTTTCCCTGCTTCCTTCCCCACAGTCTCTACATACTTAGCAATGACCCTGTTGCACTTTAGCTAGGCTTTCTGTAGCCCCAGCTTCTATGCTGTCATGGGTTGCAGTGCAAGATGTAACCAAGTGTATTCTATTACCATCTGTTAGAACTGGGATGGGGGATCTTCTGTTGATAGAACAGCTGATAAGAAACCATCAAAGAGCAGTTTTCCTTATCTCTTCCACAACCAGGGATACATCTTCTGCTAATGGGCCATTTGAATACCACTGATAAGATTCTTTAACCCCATTGAGAAATGCTCCAGCCAGGGGGAGGAGCCAAACCTCTCTATCTGGATAAAAAACCTGAGGACTGGAATAGCAAGACAGCCTTCTCCACTGGAGTGCTAGAGAAGAGCAGGCCTCTCCATCGTTGGACTTCTTTCTCCAGGATCACTGCTTCAACAGAGCCATAGCTGATACTCCAGGACGACTGCAGCCACCATTGCAAGTAGACTGCTGCCAACACCCTGACCAACAGGGTGTCAGGTTGTATTCTGACTTTGTCAGTGGTTTTCTAATTGCATGTATTTTGTTTCCTTTTTGTTTTATTTTCCCTTTTTTCTAATAAATTGTATTTCTGACTTGGGGTGTCCCGCTGGTCTTGCTTCTCAAACCAGAACATATGCTAATGCTTTCTGATTTGTATTCAGATGGGGTCTGGTATGGCCCCAAAGAATGTGTTGTCCCTGTGAATGCACTAAATGGCTAAGTCATCCTTCTCCCTGTCCTCTTCTGCTAAGCTTTGCTTTTCTATTTGTGCTTGTAAAACCTCATGCAGTGCTCCTAAAAGTCTAAGGCTTCAGAGAGAAATTTCCAGATTGTTGTTTAGACTGTGGCATCACCAGGAGGCCCCAGCACTATGCTGGGGCTGTGTATGTGACTGATGGCTGCATGGAGCTCCCCAGAACAGCATCACTCTCACGTGTGCTGCATGAGCACTCTTGTATCTGGGCTAGAAGTTGCAGTGGAAATTGGTGAGCTGGGGGGCAGGTTTTAACCAAGTAGAAGCAATGGTCTTGTCATATCAGCTACTATTCCTACACAGCCTGTGTGCTGTTCCGTGTGGGTGCACCCAGACCACGCACTGTGAGCTTGAAGCTCTCTGCACTGTGCTCTGCTGGGTGATGTGGACGTGCTTGCCGGCCCTGCCTGATGGGCAGAGGCTGCAGGGGAACCTATTTCTGTATTATTTCCACATCAATTTTTTACAAGTGGAGTAAAAAAAAAACCAAAAACCAAGACATATTTGGCAGGGCTTCTGCTTGTTGCTTTGTTTTGAGTCATGAGAAACAAAGCATCCAGGGAAACTGAAGGTCAGATCCCTCAGCCATTTACAGCACTGCCAGTTCACCATCTTGGCTTCAGATGTGAGGAACTTGAAGAAATTTTGGACATGACTGAACCCCCATTATCAGGGGACACTCAGAGCAGTATTTATTCATACAGTACTCTTTCCTTCTGATCATCAAGGAGTTTAGGAGAAAACTGACATCAAGCCTAAAGGTATTTGTCTAGTTAAATAAAGATACAGAGTGAATGTGCCCAGTCCTAAAGATACCTTTGTAAGCAATGGCTTATGCTGAGAACAAACACAAAGAAAATCACAGTTGTGCAATCTTTGCTACTCAAAGGACTAAACAACTAAACATTTCATAGTAAACCCTTTTCTCAAGCTTGCTGGTGTGCAGCCATGTAGAAGATTCTCAAATACCCATCACAGTCCAATTAGCCTAAGGCTTGTGATGAGAAGACTTTTTGTGATTTCAAGGTGAAGAGATGAAACAACACAATAAAAACAAAACCCTTCCCCCACAATTTCACATTTCTCTAGCTCTCCAGTGAGAGCTTCTGGCAGAATACTTTTTCCTCAAGGAAAAAGAATAAATCACTGAAGTAGATTAAGGATAGAAAGAACAGCACAGTGTGCAGGATGATTTTAAATCCAGAGAAAGTGAAAAAAAAAAAAATCCTGCACAGCATTTATTTGCTTGCCTGAAATGATTTTACTGAGAATTTCCTACTGAACATGTTTACTGTGTTTACTGTAGCTAATTGATAACTAACCAACAAAACACCTATTCCATGCTGATATCTGAAGTGTCACATTAGTTTGTTGTGTTTCCTTGACCTTAATTTTAATTAAATGTAATTGTTTTGGCTGCTGCTTAAATATAGCTGCTAGGTTCCAATGAGTCACTTCTAGATATTTCATTAGTGGTGAGTACTGAAAATCAAATTGAGCTCAGGAAGAAAATGTAGCTTTGACTCTTTTAGCTTGTGCTTATTTAGCCAGAAGGAGTTATGGGGTAGGAAAATATTTTTAATAGATAATTTTATTTTTGAGTGGCTGAATCCCAGTCCATAGAAACCATGAAAGGATGTGTGGGAATATTACTGTAGATGGAAATATATTCCAGTGAGAGTACCTATAAATGTCCAGACTTTCGGCTATGGCTAAGCATTCTTCAAACTGGGGCTCTAGTGAGACATTCAGCTGTCAATCTCCTCAATTGTGGAGTCTGGGGTCCTTCCAGAAACAAGTCTTGAATAAAATATTTAAAGGGAAGTGCCTTTACTAGTAAAAAAAGGAGAGGTGAAAAGACACTGACTCTTGGCTAGTTGATGACAGTAAGGGTAAAAGAGTGGCTCCTCTCAAAGTTTGGGTCCAAAGCCTGCTGAGTCTGCTGGGTGTGCAGGTGACACAGAAGTATTATTTCTTGGTGCTCCTCAGCCTGTGTTGGGGCAGTAATTAGAAGTTTTACCATTTGAAGCCTTTGTACATTCAATGTCAGCTGGTAGATCATGTCATAACTTCATACCAGGGAAAAGCAGAGAGATGCATCAGCTTTAGCATTCTCATCAAGGTGGATGGACCTACAAGGACAGGCCTTCAAGGGGACCTGGTCTTAGGCTTGTGACGTTCTCATGCTTTCCCTGCATTCACCTGTCGCCCTGATTTTCTCAAGTTTTACTAAGCCTTCTGATGTTTGCATTCTTTGCACAAACTTTCTCATGCACTTTATGTAAATAACTTATTGTTTTGCATTCCTTTATGGAGGATGAGCAACCTGACGGACAGTTGGGTTGCCCAGTGACATTGAGGAGGTGGCACTGTAACCCTCCAATGACACTGGGATTTAAAAAGATATATATATGGAGTCAGATGTTTTAAGAAAGAGTTTTTTTCAGTTTGCTTTCACCAGAGCTGCTCCGTGTCATTCTTGTGTCAACCCCAGGACGGGGGTGACAACTGGTGACTCCGAGTGGGACAACTGGTAACTCCCGAAGTGTGAACAGCACCGGGGGACTGCCCAACAGGCCAGCATTGAGGGTGAGACTGTTGTAATTCAGATTCTGCCTTTTCCCTTTCGTGACGCGTTTGGCTTTGTGCTACTTGGCACTTTGCCAGCAGTTCTGGTGGGATGGAGGCCCCTGAGCTTCGTAGGGAGGACCTCCTCCTTTTAGACCTCTGGAAAAGTCTCCTGGACAGGAAAAATGTCTCTGTGTCCTGGTGTGACTTTGAGCATTTGCTTCTTTGGGCCAGGAAACAGGGTTTTTTCTCTGATCCTGCAGATGCCTTTACCTGGTGTCTTGGTCTCACCTTGGGGACAGGTTGATGGATGCTCTCTTTGAGGATGGCCCTGTGGATGTGGCCCCCATGTTTATTCAGTGGAAAACGGTGGAAGCCCTTTGGGATTCCTCTGGCAGTTCTCGGGGTTCCCAGGGGGAACCCTCGTTCTCGGATGTGGACGAGGAGGAGCTCGCTTTTCTATTTGAAGACGAGGCTCCCTCCCCCCCCAGGACGCTGAACTGGACGTTCGGCCTTTCTCAGGTGTCGAGGACTTGCTCCCCAGGGGGGATGAGGCTCCCAGCCAGCCAGAGAGCGCTGCCCCACGGACCCCTCTGTGGACCCCTCTGCAGACCATTCCGCGAGCCCCTCCGCGGGCCCCGCCATGGGCCGCTTCCCCCGCTGCCCCCCGGGCAGCGGCGGCACTGCGGGCCGCTTCCCCCGCAGCCCGGTGGGCAGTGGTGGCCCCGCCCCTCCCCCTGCTGTGGCGNGCTGAACTGGACGTTCGGCCTTTCTCAGGTGTCGAGGACTTGCTCCCCAGGGGG
>WBNO01014952.1:0-10698 GCA_013400575.1 Peucedramus taeniatus
GGATAAGAGAAGAGAGATATAGCACCTTCCAAAACTTAAAAAGGGCTTACAAGAAAGCTGGGCAGGGACTTTTCTCAAGTGTCTGGAGTAACAGAACAAGTGGTAATGGTTTTCAACTAAAACAAGGTAGATTGAGATTAGATACTAGGAAGAAATTCTTCAAGAGTGTAGTGAAGCACTGGAAGAAGTTGCCCAGAGAAGTTGTGAATGTCCCATCTCTGTAAGTGTTCAAGGTCACGCTGGACATGACTTTGAGCAACCTGGTCTAGTGTAAGGTGTGCTCTTTGCAGGGAGGTTGGAACTGAATGATCCTTAAGGTCCCTTCCAACCTAAACAGATGTGAAAGAGATCATATGAATGTTAGCATTCTTTTATACTGGGTATAAAAAAATTATCTTAAACATGAAGTATTGGAAAATGCCTCCTAACATCAGCCATTTTAGTTTATGAAAGAGTACACCAACTGCAACTTTATTATGGCCTGTTGTATTAACATGTGGAACGAAATATGTGTAAGAAAGGATCCTTAAAACTAGCAGACAAAAGAATGGCACCTAAAAGCCCTAGCTTGATAAACGCAATGCAGAAAAAGGCAAATTTTAAATACACAGATAAAAGAGCAGTGATAGTGACTTACTGGATTCAACCTTACTATTAAGATGGATATGCCCAACACTTCAGGTATCCTGCTTTGAAGCAGACACCACCAAAGTTACATGGAACAGTAGCTCCTTTCAGCAATTAAAAAAATATATAAAGAGTTGTTTCTAAAACAGTGATGCATGGAAATGTACCTGGGATAACCCAAAACATAAAGGATTCTGGTTACTTTTCTCCTACTGAATAAATATTAACACTGCCAAATAATTCATAGCTTCTCCTAACTCCACAGTAGACTCTTGTATCCTCAGAAGGTAGGTTAATTTATCACTACTCCACAGTTTATTTGGCACAAAGATGAATAAGAATTATATCTTAGATATCCAGCTCAACAGAGCCACAAAAATGAATAATTTTCATTTTCATTCATGATACTTTAACCTTTCCTTAACCTCATCTAGCTGCCTTGCAATTTCTTTCTAGCTCATTAAATATTATTTTGACTTGAATTTGTTAAAAATTAGCTAACTGTACAGACAGGACTTTAATTAATGCCGTGAAGTCCAAAATTACTACTCCTTTTTCCTAAAAGTAATAAATCTAGAATCTATGCTTCTGTAATCAAAAGTCATTCATGTCTCTGAGCTGCATCCTAATTCTACTGGACACTTCCACAAAGTAAGTAACTTCTAGATGGCCACCTTGAACCAGGATCAAAATGTTAAATCACACTCCACATACACTCAGAATGTACATTTAACTGAACAGTAAATTATTCTAGCCTAGTCTATATGCTTAAGTACCAGGTCTTAAAATTAAACTCCTGCCATATTCTCAGTGGCGCACTTTGCAGCAAGCATTTGCAATAATTTTGCCTTCCTGCAAGAAATACAGTGTGTAGCTATCAAATAGGGATAATTAAAGTAAACATAAACCACATAATTGCATAAACCACATAAAAGCTTCCTTCACCACTAAGACTTTAGATTTGGAATATATCGTGTCAAGTTGATTACTTGACACATAATAATACACATAATAATAATAATGGCTCATTTGATGCATTTATACTAATAATCCTCTGGCTTCTTGTCTGATATCACAGATTAATTATGTCCAACAATTAAAGCATAAAATAAAGGGAAAGGCATATAAATAAAAATGCAGGAAAATAAATGCAGGAAAGTTACAAAATATGAAGTATATAGTTACTGAATAAGTAGTGGATAAATACACGAGAGTGCGAGTATTTACAAAATAAGAGTAGAAATGGAAGGATGAAATCTGAAAGGTCAGAGAAGGTCACAGAAGATGCAACCAGCAAGGTTGGTGAGGTAGCAGTGAGGAGAATAAAAAAGCAATAAGAACAAAAAAATGGCATCTGATCTTATTCCAGCAAAGACAAAGCCACCTGTGGGGGGAAATGTTGATGGAGTAATTGTATACACCTAATTCCTCTGGAGACCTGACTTTGAACCAAGGAGACTTAAGTAAGGAAGTTCACACCAGTTTAGTAGGACAGCAACATGATTCAAGGTATCTTTTAGTGAAGGAAGAACTATAGTTGAGATAACCTTACCACAACACCACATGTTAAATAAGAACATCATTCAACCTCAAAGAACAAGACATAGAATTTTTGACATCAAAACAACATTGTTGTGACAACAGAAGAGCTTTATCAGTGAGCATTACTGCAAGTCAAAACACAGTATGTTCCATTGCCTGCTGAATGAAAAAATACACAAAATAGTTAAACAGAGAGCAGGGGGGTTGTGCTCATCAGTGAAACCAATCTGCTCTTTTTGAATGCTAGAGCTAGCATGATGAAGAATATGGAATTATGTGCTGTGGTAGGATAAAGAAAACCAAAGACAAGAGAGAAGATATTTACATTTGTAAGCAGTAAGATGTTAATTTGACTCACATACCATAAAAATATACTGTAAAGGTATTCCTCTTTCTCCCCCCATCCCCTAAACTCTAGAAAACAGCTTTTCTGTTTGTGCCAGGACAAAGGTCTGGGGCCACAGTGCAAGTCAGCTCTTAGGAAAAATTCCAGGTTTAAAAAAAAAAAATCTAGATAGAATAAGGTTTTCAGGATACAAGAGGAAGGAACAAACTACTGAATCTTTGAACATGATGTTGAAAACAAAAGGGTTAAAAAGTGAATGGGATGTCATTAGTGCTACAGGTTCCCTAAACTTTCTGTAGCAGTAAATTAATGTTGCTTATTATCACAACATCTACACTGAAGGACCGTATCTAGTGAAAACGCACAGAATAATATTCAACACTACTTAACTCAGATTAACCAACTAAGCAAAGCACAACATGCTATTACTTTTGGTATGTCCATGAATTCAATATACTTTTCAATTCTGTGTTGTTGCACATCAAAAGGGAGGAAGGAAGACATGCCAAAGTCCTGGAAAAAAAGGGGAGATTTTTAAAATGCCAAGCACCATTATCTATTTTCCCTTAACTTGGCACTAAGAAACGGATGTTTTTCCATCTGCTGAATCCTTTACCTTCCCCTTAAATTTCCTTTAAGATCCAGGAAAATCTGGATCTTAAAGGAAATTTCAAGTCTATGAAGCACGGAGGAGATATAAAATGCATAAGGGGTACATACAAAAAATAGCTGCTCCACTCAATAAGCATGACAGAAAATCACTGTCTCATGTATGACATTTAAGAAGAAACCTGATAAATGACCTTCTCTTCTAAGTCAGTTCATGCATAGAAATATAATGGGCTAAACTAATGGAGAAACACAAATTCATGAATTATTGAAATATTACAAATAAAGTTCACTTTCTATGAGCTAGAGAATATATATATATTTGTTACTTGGACAAAGAATTTTCACATACCCACTTATGTATATTTGTAAGCACACAGATGGAAAATATAGAGTGGAACTAAAAGGCTTGATTAGTTTTAAAATTATTGTTAGAAAGGGAAAATGGGATTTAACTTCAGGCAACTGAGCATGATATTCAGAATCACTTCTCACTCTTCCTGAGAAGGATTCATCATACCAAATGCTGGATATATGTCTCACCTATATTCCTTCTAACATGCCAAAGAAGGGAATAAGCACTTCTGTGGTCCAGCTCAACTTGTCCAGAAGCAAATCTGTAAACCAGATCAGACAAATTGTGCCCTTCACACCACATGCTCCTCTCTCTAGCTTCCAAGGAGTCTAGCTTGGATAACCACTACAGCTGTAGAGGTGCAGACAACAGAGTTCTCCACGCTAAATTAGACATGCCTTAACACATGGAGCACTTTGCAGTTTATGCCAGGTGTGACCTCAGATCTCCAGAGCAGTGACTGACAGGTCAGTTTACACTGTAAATAGTACTAGGAATCTTCTACTTGCACTTCACCATAAGTGAATACAATTTACAAAGGAGACTTCAAAAAGGAATCAAAAAAATTTTTTTTAATACAATAATTAAAAATTTAATGCAAATAATTTAAGAATTAAAATAATTATTGCTCCAGAATATGATCAACTGCTTCAGAATACATGAATGAATTGCTAAACTATTTGTTCTTCATTTGTTTTGTAAATTATGGAACAAATGTAGCAGAACAAAAAGCAAGCAAATTTCATGACCTAAATTACTTCTTAATTTTCTTATTACAAATCTTTCCAAATTTTCCATTTTTCACCTCAATCACAAATCATAGAATCACAGAGTCACAGAATGAGTAAAGTTGGAAAGGACTACAGTGGATCATCTGGTCCAACATCCCTGCTGAAGTAGGGCCATCCCAGAGCACATGGCACAGGACAGAGTCCAGACAGCTCTTCAATATATCAATTGCCCAATATTCAAGCCACTACTTTTCTTTCTTTCCCATAAAATATTTTTGGAAAAGAACTGTACTCCAAAATCTGAAGTATAAAATCCACATTTGTTCAGAATCCTGACTAACACCTGAACAAAAGTCCAACATACACCAAAGCATTAAAAAAAAAAAAAAACCAAACAGATAAAATAGCACTTGTTTTAGCTTTTCAGGAATTTACTTTACAACCTGAACTTTCTATATATGGCTTTTAAAGTATAAAATTTTGCAATGATGAATACTAACATTAGACCATTCTGCTAGTCCCTATGGCTCTATTTGGAAAATGTGTTCACACATTAATGTCTCTAGAACAATAAGCAATAAGAATCACTTCTATGGTTTATTCAAATAAACCATATCATTTAACTATTAATCATAAACCACAGATATTTGGTATCCATATATTAAAGTTGGGTAAAAAAAGAGTTTAGTATTTGCACTGTTAAAAAGAATGTAAGTCACTATACATCCATAAATTGATGCCTACCCCAATGGCAACTCCTAAGATAAGACACTTCTTAACGGCACATCAATAGAAAGGACTCATAACGTGGATATATTAACCCTGAAATTAAGAGACTTATTCTTCTTGCAAAGACACTCAAAGAGGTTGAAAAAACCTGATTTCACATATCTATCTCTCATGCCCAAGCATATGTCAAAAAAACACCCAACGATCATCTCTCAACTTAAAACCACAGTACAGGATCTTCTATTTGGAAGCAAGAATTATGCTCACCAGTTCCCTATATCCAGAAAAAGCCCCAGACAAAACCCTGATACACAGTGGGGGAAAATTAACTGAATTAATCAAATATTTTATTTTCTTCCTTCGACAATTCATAAACAATTATTTTGTGTTAAAGCTCACTTTGATGGACCTGTAAGCAGTCCGCAAAAATATTTTATATCCCATCTGGAATTTTCCTAAATCACTAATTCAACTATTCCACTTTTCTGTCATTAATATTACTCTCTGAAATGAACAATCTCTTATTAAAAAAAAAAAAAAATCTGTGTCTAATAAATGATACATAAGCCTCTTCTATATAAATGATTATCACTTTATCCTAAGAGTATGCATTATTATATCATAAAGCTCCTTCATGTTAACTCTCCTTCAGCTACTCTAAGCAAGTATTTTATTGGCACAATGTCAATAAACAGTGTAAGACATCCGGTAAACATAATTTTATTTTGTGTCTAATTGTTCAGCGTGAAAAACTGCTCTTTCCTCAAACAGGTACATATAAAATAGGGAAATATTTAGAAAACATAACTGATAAGCTCAACTGAATAATGCATTTATTCTCCTCTTGGCAAAATTACACACTAAGCTCAGTGTGAGTTAAGCTCAGGCTTAATGGCAAGCAGCTCAGCAACAGCTCCGTTCATGCTCAGCTGGATCAGCCCTTCAATTAAATTTTTTTCATTTCAAGGTAATAATCAAAACAGCTGACAATTCAAGTGATATCTCCACATCCACATGCAAATGTAGTATTTCTTAATTTACCTTTTAACAAGAGAAGCGTGGCTGCAGGAACAGAGCCCTAAATAAAGCTATTAAAAGAATAATATTCTAAGCTTCTTGTGTGGATGAAAGACACTATTAATGCTCAACTCCAGTTTTCTCCATTATATTTGCTGATATTCTTCAGCAGCTTTTACCAGTTCACAACAAAAAATTCTTTCACTACTATCTTTAATAAATCAAACACAACTTATTCTTTAAAAATGAAAGTAATGCTAGAATTGTGCTTTTTGATTTTGTTCCCTTACTTCTTCATGGATTTGCTGCCACCTTTTCAGATAAAATATTTTCTCAATACTACTCTTTTTTTTCCCCATACTTCTTCCAACACATCCAGCAAGCAGATTTAATTTCAGTGTCCTTCAGTCAGAAGACATGAGGAGGCCTTTGCTAGACAGTGAGATATTTACATTTTCATTCTAGTGGAAACTTATAGTCTTGCCTCATCCTAATTTTTTTACCACAATTCCTACTGTGAGGCACCAGAAGTGAATATGTTTGATGCCATTTAGCATCAACACTGACTAAAGCTTGGCAGATCATCTCTCAATCTCCAAGTTCTCAGCATATTTTGAAGCTTTTAATACAGGAGGAATTAATTGCTTAAGCAGAACAAAACCTCTCCAAATTTTCACCTCCCAGAATCACCATGATCTCAGTACCAAGTAAGCAAGAGAGAGTAAAGAACACTCATGATGTAACAGCAATGGGCAAGCAGAATGGGAATAATAGCAATGGTCAAGCAATGGGCATAACAGAACTGATTTAAGTAAAAAGGGTTCTTTCTTGCTCTCTGAGACAAGCTGACTTCTTGAAAGAAAAAAAATTACAGCTTAATATTACATAATAATATTAAATGATCTTTTAAAAATTCATCCAGGATGGCCCAGGTCCTTCAGAAGCAAACTAAAAAAGCTTCACACTTTAACAATTCATCCCTATGTGCTGGACACACAATCCTATCATGTAACAGGCTTGGCTAAGGGCTGAACCTTGGGCATGATGCCCAACCTTCACCCAAGCAGATGCAGCAAACACAGATCCTAACTATATTTGTGACGTGTTTTAAATATCTGAAACTGGGGTAAATACTTTCAACATTATAAAAATTCCACCCTGACAAATATTTCAAAGCACTGAGGTTATCTGACATTCTAACGCCGCAAATACCAAGGCAGTATCCACACAAAATTGCACCTCTGTATCTCTTCTAGCATTTTCCAAATCCCATGGGGACTCTTGTCATATTCCTTCTATTTTCCTGTGTTCCTAATTTCTAACCTAGCCCACCACAATGATGCTTAGTCCAACTTTCAATCCTATTTCTGCCTAGCATCCAACTCCCACCTGAGTTCAGCATCCACCAAACCCAGGCTCCAGCTCTAGGCTGGACTTTTAGCACAAGCTTAGCTCACCCCTCCACTCAGTGCACCAGGTGCTCACCTGAGTTTGTAAAACAATGTTTTATGTCAGGATTTTTGAAGTATGGTGGGATCTTCCAACTTGCTACACCATCTACAGTGAAATCCAAGCAAAGATGAAGAGACGTTTGTCTCTTGTAAATGAAATAGAAAAAAGCAGAGGAAGCAGAACATGGAAATCTAAAAATGCAAAAGATTCTTGTGATCATTCTCCTGCAATGCTAAGTGTCCAAAAGTGAGCAAGTAACTAGTGAAAAGCCCTAAGCAACACAGATGGCTTTCGGGTGTGCATTACATCCCCAGTCAGTTGTCAAGGCCTTACTTAAAACAAACCTTATCAGACCAGAAAAAAATGACAAAAAAAATAAGACTCCTCGGTCTTCTTCTTCCAAAATATTTCTCATATACTCCTACAATAAAACAATGACATAATTTTTGAGTCATGCAAAAGCCCCAAGAAATAGTAATAAGTGATTTTTCATGTCTTCTCTTAAAAAGCTAATGTGTTACTAGCACCACAGTTGAAGTTTCTCTTCTCAAAGAATTATTTTCAAGCAAGCAGATTCCCTTTAATCAGTGTATGACCTCTGAATGGTCCAGACATTACAACATACTCCGTCACTGATATCAAAACCTTTTAATTTCTAAAATTCAATTTAAAAGGTTTTGGATATTTACTTTCTATTAAAGAAACACTTTCTGAATTATTTTAGGAACCATGTTCTGCAGTTAGACAAAGTGCAGCTAAGTGAAAAGTGACGCTGTTTAAATTAATTCTGTTTAAAACCAGTGCTTCAATGAAAAATGAAGATGAATGTAAGCAAGGGAACTTACACAACTGTTGGTGAAAAAGTACTACAGCTACTGCATGCATACAAGTTGTAGAAACCACTTGGGAAAAACCTGAAATGCCATCAGGTTAATACAACACATCACACAACAGCCTGGCAAATACCAAACCTTAAAGAGCAAACTTTTAATGTTACTTTTTTGTGCCTTGCAGCAAATAATTTAATATCCTCAAATATCCTAGTAACAACCATAACATTTCAGAAGCTCTATTTTATAGATTCATATCACAGGTAAGTTGGAATGGCATACACTAGGTACAATTTTACTATACATATTTTTTTCAAAGACATAAAGACAGAGCATTCTAGTGCTACATCTTTATATATATATATAGCTATGTCTTTTGTATATATGTATCTTTACATATATATAGCTAATTTCCTTTATTTTTCTACTTTCTTTTCTTGGACATTGTTTCCCAGTTTTCCTTTTTGAGACTACCCAGAAATTACAAAAGTTAATGATAAAATTAAGAAAAAACCTATGGCTGAATATTATGAAGTCATTTATAATTTTCCCAAGTCAGTCAGGGAAATGTGCCTTTAAGCCCGCTCACCACTGGCTCTTCTCATCATACACATACATGGAACCTATCTTTCACCTATAAATCCTTGAAGCCTTTGGCTGTAAGCAACAGTTTGGATATACAAGATTTTTAGCTTTTCAAATCTACTGTGGTATCATTACCAGTGCAGGTGATAAGGGGCATGATAAAGGGCAACAGAAAGTGACCAGAAATTGAGAGCCTCATGACAGCAAGGTGTGGCTAGGACTGGAGATCTTACTGGTGACCTTTTAGTGTCCTGGAGAGACACTAAGAAGTGTTTTGAACCTTGAAGCTTTTTGATCTAGGTGTTTCTCAAGTATTACATGAGCTACTCATCCATCCTCAGTTCTCATCAATTCTCAATTCTCAAATCTTAATGCCTTGATCACTTGAAATAGAACACAGGCTGTATGATGCTTCAGGAGATATGTACTTCATCATTCAGGAAAAATTTGGGTTTTCTTTTTATTTTGTTTGTTTCACAAAGCAGATATATTTTCAGAACTGGAAGTGATTAGATTGATGGTATTTCCCTTTGCTTACTGTTGTAATTAAATTGCACTGACATTAAACTGTTTTTCTCAACAGCCTTGACCTTAAGAAGGTCTCACTGGATGTTAAAGTTTTCTTTGACAACAATCCTTAGGTGTCATCCAGCACATTAGCTACTGTATTCATCAAGGGAATGGAGACAGTAAACCAAGTATCTTCTCTTTCATCAATACTTTCTCCTAAAATACAAAGCTTCGCTTTCTTTTTTGCTTATTTATCAGATTTGATTGTTTTTAAGATATTAACAGCTCATTCCAATACAAATGGTCAAGTCAAGAAGCCAGCTTTGTACTGGAAACAATTCTTTTATAATGTCTTTGACAAAAGGTTGCTATGTTATTAAGCACTTTGGCTGGGAGCTGTAAAGGCAAAGCTGAACTTCCCCCACAGTTCATTATCTTCAGGAGTATTGATTCCTAGATGAAATCACACTCACCATTCCATGTCAGCTCTGCTGACTCCTGCTAGCAGATCTCAAGCAGCTGTGAGAAAGCAGGGACACAGTAGGAAGGATGGGAAGATTAGGGGACAAGCAAGAAAAACAACAGGAGTAACAGGCAGTGAAGGTAGAGATGCAAAACTACTTTGGAGCATTATCACCTAAAATAAGTGGCACTTCATTAACTCCATGACCAGGCACCAATGTTTGCCAATGCTACTTTATGGATACAGACCTAGTACACCTTTAGGCTTAATCCTCAGATCAACAAAACAGAGAAACAATTTCTCCACGACAAGCATGTACTGAAGATCACATAGATAAATGCTGACAAATCTCAGCAATGTGTGTTTCACTTAGAAAATTTTATTTGAGAAAGGTTTATTTTCCAGTTGGCAGCTTTAGGGTATTACCAGCAAAAGATATTGTTGTCAAATAATTGGTCACACCCAGTAAAACAAATGTGGTTAAAATACAAATGCAACATTGCTTTCACTTGTTCATAAAAGTCAAAATGTAATAAAGTATTGAAACAGAATTTCAGGTTTGCTAGCCTCTAGAAAAATAAACAACAAAACATATATTTAAATAAGCAGGTCCCAACAAAATGTAATAGCAAGTTTTTTAATGGATGTTCTGCACATACTTACAGGTTGAGCAGACCAATAGTGCTCTCGCCACAAGCTCACTGAATAACTTCCACTTCTGCCTCACTCTGGAGGTGACAACTGGAGTAAGAATCTCTGCAGGGACGTAGAACTGAATCGAGTATGTCACAAAAATCCCAAAGGAGTACAGAATTTTTACAGACTGATACAACCTGTTGAAAACATTAACAGTCATGTAAGTATGTAATTTGCAAATTCTTCATAAAAAATTAGCTTGATAA
>WBNO01014956.1:0-18480 GCA_013400575.1 Peucedramus taeniatus
TAATTACTTCCAACTGGATTCAAATTATTAACATATGTCAAATGCACAACAAAAATGGCTGTGCCAGCCATGCTCATTTGTACCCCCATGTTTCCAAAGGCTTGGCACAATTCTGAGTGGATACTCTTTCTTTCATGTAATATGTTTTCCTTTCACAAGGGTATGTTGCAAGTGATGACATTTCTCTGTGTTTTTGGTATAACTCCATGACTCTGAAAATCAGTCACTATGACTTTCCAATCCATGCCTCGTTTCTGTTGGCTATGCCTGCAGTCCTCCATTTGTAGTTCAGGACCCACTGGGTCTATGCAATTAACAAAATTCCAATATGGAGAATTTGCCTGAGCTCATCATGGCCAAATACACACATCATTACCCACACAGAGACAGGAAAGTCCCTGAAAGTGAAGGGATCAGAAAGATATCTGTGAACTCTGGCAACCTTTTTATCATTGACACTGGCATTTTTTCTGCCTTAATCACAGTGACTCCAGCAGGGTAAGTCTGAAAAAATGACGGGGTTTAAAAATAAAATGGCGAAGCAATTGTTTGACAGCATCTTTCAGCTCTGATATTTTATGTAAGAATGTCTCAGCCTGGCCCTGAAGACCTATGATTCTTTTTTATCTCTTCTTTTATATGACTTGCCATTCCCTCTGCTTCACATGTATTATATTATTTTCATGTCTGCAGCTACAGGGGAAAGCATTCAGTTCACTCTTTGCTGGTGCATTTTGTTCCATTTCATGCATTTTTTCCAGCAGCATTTTATAACACAGGCACACACTGAGGACATCCAACCACGTCCTAATGGAATTCTCCACCATGGCAGGGATGCAGTCCATGCAGGAAACATGCCCAGCACTCATCTGTCCATCTACCACTGCCACCCACCTATCCCTCAACCTTTTCATTTGTAATGCTAAAGCAAATCCCAAAACACAAAAAATGCTTTGTCTAGAGAAAGCTACTGCTATACCTAAAGAAGAAAACTCCATTTTTAGCTCCCTAATTGATCCCTGTCCTAAGACATCCCCTCTGACTCAATGAGTCTCCAGCCTACAAAGCACTAAAATACAAAGGACCACTTGGATGAGATTTCCAGCTATTGCTCTTACTCTCTTCGTTTACTAGCCTCTGTCACAGCTGGGATATTGGTCCAGAAAGAAGTTTCCTGTTAATTACTCATTTCTTCAAGCACTATAATTATGTCTCCAGCATGCAATTCAAGGAGAGCAGAATCTCAAGGCTGTCCTGCTCATAACACCCATTAATTTCTCCCCACTCTTGGATCCCTGCTGACATTACTAACTTAAGAAACAAGTTCTACTTCTACACTGTGTATTCTTCTGACCTCTCCCAGACTTACAGCTTCTGTGCTCCCAATACTAACCTAACAGAGCTTGTGTGTCCCTCAAGTGAGAAGGAACTATAACTAGATGATCCTGCAACCCACGGGAAGGTAAAAAGAAAAAAAGACCCAAACAAAAGCACAAACTAAAGCTAAGACCATTCACCATGAAGGGACAATAAGCACATGTGGTAAAATGAAAGTAATAAAAATCTAAACCCAAACAGATTTTAAGGTTAAAAACCCATTTTATTCATTAATGTCAAATGCAAACAAAAATTCCTCTCTTCGTCCACGGATGTGGCTGACAGCGATAACCCTTGAGAGCCTTTCTATGTACTCAAGCACACCAAGGCCTAAAGAATTGATAAAACAAGAACAGATTGCAATTTTTCCTCCACTTTGCTTTTGGTTCTTTTTATTTTCTTTCTTTCTTCCTTTTTTTCATCCTAGCAAATTTTTTAATAAAAAGACCATGCCTTAGATTTGGCAATTAACATTAGAATTACTCAACAGTTCACCTTACTGATCACCAGGCCCCGTTCTCAACAGCTTTGAGTAATTTCAGCTATTAGGTTTCCTTGTACCTGTCTCATTGCAATTTGAGCAAACCCAAACCCCAGCAGGTTTCTCTTCACTTACCACCTCCACTCAGCTGGGTGTCTGCTGCTCCCTGCTCCTGGCTGCTCACTGCTGGACTTCAGTGCTAATCTTGCTAACTACACAATTAAATGGCAGATGTTACAAACTACTAACCTCAAACAGCATACAAAAGTTCAAGTTGTTGCTCTATTCCCTATTTCAAAACCAAATCAACAAAATCTGGATGGCATTTTCAGTTCCAAAGCATTAAAAAAAAAAAAAAAAAAAAGTGCCAGAATGAACAATATTTAGTTTTAATACAGTCATTATGGATGGCAATCTTTTCTGGGACCAAGGCAATTTGCAGGCAAAGCAGATGAAATATATTCTTCCTGAATGTGCCCAAACTGTACATATACAGTCTCACGAGCCTCTGAAGCCAGATTCCTGACTTCCTAACTGTATGACAGCAGAGGTGACAAGTTGCTGACCTCAGTAATATATCAGGGGGAAATTCAGGCACCAGCCAGCCCTTCCAGGGCCCCTGGCAATCTGGGCAACATACTGACCTGAGACAGTGCTACTCTGACACAGAGCATGGGCTGCACAGCTGCAAGGCACGTCCTGTAAAAACACGAGCTACAGCACAACACTTACACAGTGAACAACTCTCAAAACCTTTCTGTTCCCTTCTAGGGGAAAACAGCCTATACAGCGAGCTCCCAAATGCTCAATTGCAATACTGCTGCTCTAGAAAAATGGCACAAACAGCCTTGTCTAGAGCCAGTACCTGCTTCACCTTCACAGCTCTGGTGAATAACAGGAAGGCAGCCCCATTAAGGAGAGCAGCTTCACATGGTGTGTTACACAGGGCTCTGGCTCTTAGCCTACATTGTGCCTGGGTGCCTCTGTCAGTGCCTGTGAGGCAAAAAAATGAGTTGCCCGCCCACCCAAATTTACCTGGAAGAGTGTCATATCAGTGTCTGGGGTGTCAGCAGCCAGGAAGATGGCAGTCTGCAGACCAGCTGTGCATGCACAATGTGCCCAAGGACACTTTGTGCCTCCATAGGTTCCAAACACGTTTCTGGCTGGAGTGGAAAGTGACATTTAGATTCATCACACTGCTCCCTCCTGCACACCAGCAGTTACAGACAGCATCGTCACACGAGCAGGAAAGTGTGGAGAGCAGAAAATGCAAAAGTGCAGCAGTGCTGCAGGGAGGAAGAGGCTGCTGCTCAGCATCCCTCGGTGTGAGCTGCTCACTAGCCCGAGCAGCCAGGATTCTGTGCTGATGGAGAGGCTGCTATGAAAAGACAGCCTGGTGTCACCCTTCCTTGGTGGATTTCACCACTGAAGGCAGGTCAAAGTGAGGCACTCCTGATTCAGGAGACGATTTCTTTGGGGTGCCACAGCTGATGCAGCTAGTGCACGTCTCAGGAACAGTTTGGCTAAGGGCCTGAAGTGCCCTCAATCTCCCATTGATGATGACATTCAAACCATGCCAGGGTGGTGCTGAACACAATTTTTCAAGTGGCTTGGATTAGATTTAGAAGACCAAATAACTCTGAGATATAAATAATTCTATTCTTTAATATCTAACTGAGGACCTTTTCATTGTGTGTGAAAAAAGTAAAAATGGATTATGCTAATAAACACACACACAGTAAAGAAAAAAGTCCATTTTTTTCATCATTAGCTGTTCTCAGAAAGGTTTTGGCCCCCTGCATTTTTTGCTGACTTTTTTTTGCTTTCTCAGGAAGGATTTCCTTCCCAGTGCCTCCTAACTATGGGCATATCCAGACTATAGATTTTCAACTGCCAAATTACATGCCATGGCAATGAAGAAGGGAGGACACAACAGGTGCCCCAACCCTTAACCAAGGGTACAGGGAGGAGTGTACAACATTCCAGGAAGCTGAGTCTATGGGGACAGTCATCCCTTGCCCTACCCTATTTTTTCTGCTCCCTATAGATGCTCACACATACCCTGAATATAAAAGGCCTTATGTGACCTCAGTATAGTTAGGAGCCTTACCAGCAGCAGCAGCAGCCACATTAGTATTGTGTAGGCAGAGGCTTGTTCTGCTGAGCTGAAACAAGTCTGTAGTTTGGTAGGTCTCGCTTTAAAATTCCTTAGCTAAGTGTTAAAAGTTGCTAAACTGTGCTGGCTGGTTGGATCACACAAGTGTTATTACATTTGAAACTCAGATGAAAGATGATGTTACTGAGGGCAAGTAAGGCATGGGTGTAACACTGTAAGAGGAGTGTAATCACGGTTGCAGGGAGCATTTATACCCCTTTCCTGTGGAACATCTATGTGGGAATAAATAATGTAAAGGCCCTCACCTAATTCTCTCTGGAAATCGCCATCTGAAGCGAGGAGAGGGGCTCTGGTGCCCGAGTGTAAGAGCTGTGCTTCTTCAGCAGCCACAGCAGCCCAGCAGCCACATCGCTGTGGCCGGCTCTCATGCCAATACTGCCTGCAAACAAAACTGCCTGGGAACAGCTACTGCGCTACCTCTCCTTCATGCAGACATACCTAAATATAACCCACAGCTTATTTTCCTAAGAACAAGTATTGGCAGGTCCTAAACTGCAGATGGGAACGTTTGATAGCTCTCAGGTGTACTGCCAGCCCTTGGCTGTGGTTCTGTCTCCTCGCTAGTGCCAAGAGATTTAATGATAGCTGCAAAAGTTGGACAGATTTGGGTGGCTGAAGAGAAGCAACTTGCAGGGAGGGCTCAGACTGCAGGTTTGTGGTGTAGTGTGGCCTGCTGGGGTGCCCATAAGGTGAGAATGATTGAAGTCATTCATATGAAGTAGACCTTACAGTGGTGTCATCTCCAGAAGTATCTCTGGAGATCCTGATACTACTTTCCTTCTCTTACTAAGTAATAAATTCTACCTCCCTCTAGTCTCACTGGGAAAACCAAACTACATGTAACAGCCTATGTAGTGTCATCTCAATGACATTTCCCCACAATATTCTAGATCTAAAACAGGATTACTTCCCTTCTTCATTTGCTCAGCTAGAGGGAAAACTCCCCCTTCTACCTTTTAGAAAATCTTTCACCACATTTTTTCTCTGCCTGACTACATCTGTTCACTCTTTTTTAACTATCTGTTCTGACTGCAGAGCAGCTCTTCTTAAAATTGCCAAATACATCTTGACTTTCCAAAATATTGTTCCTGTAAGTATTTCTTTCACAAAAGGAAGAATATGTGTTCCAAGCAGCAATTCTGCATCAGTAAAGTTGATTTATCTATTTGCTGCAAAACCATAAAAATAACCCCAAAAAACATAGCCTCTCTGTCATGAAATTTCTGAAGTTACTTCAGTTTCAGTCATTAGATTGTAGCTGCAGACCAGAAGCTGACACATATATACTTAGTAGGCTTTTTTGGAAATGAAGAAAGGGTAGCAACTACTGGGAGAAAAGCCAGGCAGAAAACTGGGATAGTGACCATTTTAGCCACCTCAATTTTGCCACCAACAAATGTGAATTAAGACTCTGTGAAGCCACAAATGAGAGCTGGAATATTTACATTTCCTTCAGTGAAGATTACTGAAATAAACGTGTTTAAAGCAACAAGAAGAAGCAAAAAGGAATTTTTCATTTTGCTGACACGTCACTCATGGTCTGTGCTTTTCCTCTGTCTATATGCAATGAAGTCTCTAGGCAACTGCTAAATTTCATCTCTTCCCAGCCATTGCTACCTTATTACATTATGCAGCCAAATCAATGGAAAGGTTCATTCATAGTTTTACATATACAGGATAAAGGCTTCTAAACATTTTCCTTTCATTTGGCAATTTCTAAAGGTATATCTGCAATACCCACATCCCCTCCATTTAATCCCTGTACCCTTACTTTGTGTTGCATAGTATTGCCAAACAGGACCTTGAAAGTCACAATTTGATTAGATCTTCTCTAAATTAACTTCCCCTTAAAGCATTACAGAGCTCAGGTGCATTTTTACTGCAACATTTTTTATGGTATTTTATCATTATGGGGTGAAGGTCACAATTTTTCCCTTCACTGCATTTATTCATAATTTCACACTCCCTGAAACCCAACTTTACAGCAAGCTAAATCACTCATCTTATATACATTTTAGTGTTTATAAAATAGCCATTGTAAATGAAACCATGACACAGAAACAGAATTACATTTCCCTAAAACTATCTACTCACACACTCTGAATTTCTGGTTGCTAATATGTACTCAAATACTGTATTTGCATTATATGTTATATCAGGTAATACCAAAGGGCTGGCTGTAGTGTAGTCTTTGTGACTCTTAAACAACTACAAAAGACAATGGATATTACACTTTTTTTTCATAATCAGTTACAGATTAATGAAATATTAAGCCAGAGCTCTGTTCTGCTCAGAATATTACACCATCTTCCACCAGATACCAGTACTGGTTGACTCCTTCCTGGTTCTTTAGGAATGACCCATGGCCTACCTCTCCCCTTGTTAAAACTCAGGTTATCACAAAGTGCTCTAGTTTCTGTCATAAAACTATTTCCTTATTTCAGTGATGGCTATAAAATGCACAAGTAATAATTAGGTGGGTTTTATTTAGAGTGAGAAGGGGATTCAGAATTCGGAGGCTTTAGCTAAACCTTTGTGTAGCCATATTCTGTGAGGCACGTGAAAAAATCCAAACAGTAATATAATTTACGATTATACTACTTTTAGAGAAAATATAAAACAATATAATATTCTTTGGGAATGAAGAGCATTATTACTAAACTGTGATGCTACTCCTTGTAAATCTAAAACAACCACAGACAAAGATAATTTCCATAAACAACAGAGGTGCAGGAGATTGCTTTCTTTTACAAAGCTGCAGTTTTGTAACATAAGGTTTTAAATTACTACATACCTCAAAATAATATGGAACACGATAAGCAAATAGCTCGATTTACTTAATATTCGGTAGAAAAATTCGTATGGAAAACAAACAAAAAGAAAACACCCCACACAGGGCAGCAGAGTAACTTTGCCACCCTTGTACTGAAATTCCAGGAAGACAAAATAAACCAACTCTATGTTCATCAATCTCCAGATAATAACAAATTGCTTATGTTTCAACAAAAAGTGGAATAGGTGGTTGTACGAGACCCTATTTCACTAGACTTTAGCGTTTTAGTAGGTAAAACACATGGTCAAAGGAACCGGTTCTTAATCCATATTCAGAGCTGAAAAAGGAGTTTGTGTTACTTCCTCCTCTTCAAAATCAATTTAAACTGTCAAAATAGCTTCAAATCGTCAGATTTCAACTTTGACCCCAAGAAAACCCTCTAATGAATAAGACTGAGTTGTTGCCGTAACATTTATGTCAAAAGGAAATTTTTAATTTGCAAGGAAAAACAAAAGTTTCTCCCCTCAGAGGTCTCTCCAGCAGCAGCACACGGGATTTATCGCCTCTCCTTTAACTCAAATCGCGTGTTTGCCGCAGGAAACTCTCCCGACCGCAAGTACCTGCTCTTCTCCCCCCACACCGGGGAAACCGGGCGATTTGGTGGCAGAAATTCCGAGGAAAATGCACTTTTGTTGGTCCAAAGAAACACAAATCGAGCACACCGAAGGGCTCCCCGGCCGTGCGGCGGGGCGGGCTCTGCAGCGCACCAATCACCGCGCGGCGCCGCTCTAAAAATACGAGCATCTGACCCCGCTCAGCCCAATTGTGTTCGCCCGCTCGGCAGAGGAAGTCGCCGCGATGTCGGAGACCGCTCCCACCGCCGCCCCCGATGCGCCCGCGCCCGCCAAGGCCGCCGCCAAGAAGCCGAAGAAGGCGGCGAGCGGCTCCAAAGCCCGCAAGCCCGCGGGGCCCAGCGTCACCGAGCTGATCACCAAGGCCGTGTCCGCCTCCAAGGAGCGCAAGGGGCTCTCGCTCGCCGCGCTCAAGAAGGCGCTGGCCGCCGGCGGCTACGATGTGGAGAAGAACAACAGCCGCATTAAGCTGGGGCTCAAGAGCCTCGTCAGCAAGGGCACCCTGGTGCAGACCAAGGGCACCGGCGCCTCGGGCTCTTTCCGTCTCAACAAGAAGCCCGGAGAAGTGAAGGAAAAAGCCCCCAGGAAAAGGGCGAGTGCAGCCAAGCCCAAGAAGCCGGCGGCCAAGAAGCCCGCCAGCGCCGCCAAGAAGCCCAAGAAAGCGGCGGCGGTGAAGAAGAGCCCCAAGAAAGCCAAGAAGCCGGCGGCTGCAGCGGCCAAGAAAGCAGCGAAGAGCCCCAAGAAAGCCGCAAAGGCAGGCCGGCCCAAGAAGGCAGCGAAGAGCCCGGCTAAGGCGAAGGCAGTGAAGCCCAAAGCAGCCAAGCCCAAGGCGGCCAAACCCAAAGCGGCCAAGGCGAAGAAGGCGGCGCCCAAGAAGAAGTAAATTGTCCCAGAAGAGTTTTGTTCTGCATATTTTGTTATCCAACGGCTCTTTTAAGAGCCACCCACACTTTCCCTAAAGGAGCTGATGCACCGAGGTCGTCCGTAACCTGCGGCAAGGGTCCAGCAATTCGTAAGTCGTCAAGAGGTCAATTGTGTCTTGTGTTTTTTGTTCCCTAGTGATTACCGGGAGAAATACTTAAGAACGCGGTAGAGCGCGGCGACTTTAGGGAAGTGTAGACTTTTGGTTTTCCTCTAAGCGATTACTTTGACTACTAAGAAAAAATGTTTTATAATGATTTGATAAAAAATCGGGTGTACGTTTTTTTAAAGATATATTTTGTAACAAAATAATACAATTGCCAGGCACGCTACTACTGAGCCATGTCTAATCTATTGAATTATTTCTCTTAAAGTATCCGTAAATGCCTTTGTCTCTGGGGGGAGGAGGGGAGGGTTTCTTTGCTGACGCAAAAATAGCCCTGATCTCTCCCAATCCTTTTGTTCCCGATGAGAAAGAAAGCTTTAAGTATTGAAAAAGCCCGCCCTGCCCAAGGATTGGCCAGGGAAAATCCCGGCCCGCTGCCCTTCCCCCTCCCTTCCCCGAAGACGATTACGCCTCTTATCTCCGGAACTGTATCAGCCACTCGGAGAAGAAAGAGGAAAAGGGAGGCGGGACGGGAACTCTCAACGATTAGAGACCATATAGTCTCAGACTCAAGAACTAAACGGATATCCCATACCAGGAAGAACTTGCATGGAGAGGAGGACGTTCTTGCACGACTTTGTTAACAATAATATGGAAAAACGTTGCTACCATATACAACCAAAAATAAAAAGTTAAAACACGGATTGAGTAGTTAATATAAAACAGCATTCACTGTATGGATAACACAGCTCTCTTGGGAACTTGGGGGTGGCTCTGAAAAGAGCCTTTGGGTTTCTCTTGGTTGAACTTGGCAGGCTTTGGTTTTTGGGCGCTCACTTGGCTTTAGCCTTGTGGCTGTCGGTCTTCTTGGGCAGCAGCACGGCCTGGATGTTGGGCAGCACGCCGCCCTGCGCGATCGTCACCTTGCCCAGCAGCTTGTTGAGCTCCTCGTCGTTGCGGATGGCGAGCTGCAGGTGGCGGGGGATGATGCGCGTCTTCTTGTTGTCGCGGGCCGCGTTGCCCGCCAGCTCCAGGATCTCGGCCGTCAGGTACTCCAGCACGGCCGCCAGGTACACCGGCGCGCCGGCGCCCACGCGCTCCGCGTAGTTGCCCTTGCGCAGCAGCCGGTGCACGCGGCCCACGGGGAACTGCAGCCCGGCCCGCGACGAGCGCGACTTGGCCTTGGCGCGCGCCTTGCCGCCCTGCTTCCCGCGCCCGGACATCTTCCCAAGCTCGCTCGCTCGCTGCTCCGCTGCCCTGGGCCAGGAACGCGCAGCGCGGCTGGACCGGCACTCAGGGCTCCCCGGCTCGGCTCTCGCTTTTCTATCTCGCCCCTTCGCTGATAGGCTGAGAAGTAGGTCTTGTGCAGACAGCCAATGAGAAGGCGAATCCAATTCTGACCAATCAGACGCGAATACTGGAGTTAAATGACATCACTTCGTGCTGTGACCAATGATAATGCGCAGAGTACAAGCCTCTCATTTGCATAGACGCGCTATAAATACGTGGCACGCAGCCGCGCTCCTCACTTCGCCCCTGGCTTGGTTCCGCAGCGCTCCCTCTGTTGTTGCAGCCAAGCCGCGATCGCCATGCCCGAGCCGGCCAAGTCCGCGCCCGCGCCCAAGAAGGGCTCCAAGAAGGCGGTGACCAAGACGCAGAAGAAGGGCGACAAGAAGCGCAAGAAGAGCCGCAAGGAGAGCTACTCGATCTACGTGTACAAGGTGCTGAAGCAGGTGCACCCCGACACGGGCATCTCGTCCAAGGCCATGGGCATCATGAACTCCTTCGTCAACGACATCTTCGAGCGCATCGCGGGCGAGGCGTCGCGCCTGGCGCACTACAACAAGCGCTCCACCATCACCTCGCGGGAGATCCAGACGGCCGTGCGCCTGCTGCTGCCCGGCGAGCTGGCCAAGCACGCCGTGTCCGAGGGCACCAAGGCTGTCACCAAGTACACCAGCTCCAAGTAAATACTTGCCGAAAATCCTGCTTAACCCAAAGGCTCTTTTAAGAGCCACCCACTTCTTCAATACAAGAGCTGAAAAATCAAGTAAGAAAAATCACCGTTTCTTACTATGGAATCTTAATGTTTAAAGGGTTGGGTTTTTTATTCGTTGGGGGTTTTTTTGTGGTTTTTTTTNATCAAGTAAGAAAAATCACCTTACCGTTTCTTACTGTGGAATCTTAATGTTTAAAGGGTTGGAGTTTTTTTCGTTTGTTAATTTTTTTTTTTGTTTGTTTGTTTGTTTTTTGAGGGTTTTTGGGTCTTGCATACTACTTAAGGGTCATTTTGATAAAACATTGCCCTCGAATTTACTGCCAATGAACTCTCAGTAACTACAATATGCCTGTAAAAGGGGTTTTTAAATGGCTGGGGGTTTTGGTTTGGTTTTCTTTTTTTAGGTGATTTTCTTTATGGCTTTCATAATTTTCAGCATCACCTTTCGATTGCAAGTTTTCATGTTACGTGTTTTGTACCCTGAAGGATAGGAATCTTACTGGATTTTTCTAGTCGGGATGGAATCGAAATTATTAAGGGATACTCACCCATATCCAGCATTGCTGTTGTGAGATCCAACCGCTCGGTGGTGCTCAGTCTGGAGTTTTTGGGGGTTGGAGTTATTTTTGTCACAGAAGTGAGAGATGAGTGCAGCGCACTATACTAGAAAAGAATTTGTGTAGCAATAGGTGGCATTTACCTTAAGCTCTTGCAAATAGCCCAGTGATCAATATAACTCAGAAGCACTTTCTAAAATCCTCTTTATCTTCACCATTTGTCTTTATAATCCTACTGTTCATGTGATGTTTATTTTTTTTACAGTAACTTGCCTAGCTTCTATGACTGCTTTGGGTTCTCCTTTCAAATAAGAAAACATGGGAAGATTAGTTGGGTTTTTTCTTTATCTGAACTTTTCTGCATTAATCAGTCACTAATTTGAAATAAAACTATTAAACACTAAGAAACCAGCCACCCTGGACTATCAGCTACCAGACCTTATCACACAGCTTCTAATTAGGCTCAAACTGCAGGCTGAGTCACTCCCTCTCATTCTGGGATAATTACATGCCACTATCGATGCAGATCAAAAGCATTATAACTTTCAAACAGGCTCTGAATAATCCTAAATTTCAGGTATATATTATGACCTTCTGAACACTTAATTCATACAGGGACCACAGAATCACAAAAGTGAACTTTCTAGCACTGACTGACTTGCATATTCTTTGTTAATACAGGTAATGAGACAGGCACCAGGTCTCATAAATCTGTCACCTATTACCTAATAAATGTTCATTTCAGTTTAAAGGGCTATGGGGAGTTCTCAGAATGGATTTCAGATATTCAGTGGGAAGAGGAATTCTCTAAATTCTTCTTTATCAGCCTGAGATAGTGTTTTGCTATCTCTCAAAGTGCTTTAGTGCAAACTCTGAAATACAGGCTGCTTACTCTGAGTGCCTGTATATGTCTAATACCTTAAAAGGTATTAGAGATTAATAGTTTAATCTCTAATAGTTTAATTTATTTAAGATAATAATCTTAAAAGATTAATAAACCATTGCATATTCTAGTCTCTAGGCTTTTTCAAGTTTTCCTGGGTCCCTAGAAAAGCACAAAGTGCTCATATTTTGACAGCTGAAGATGATCACCAGAAGAATTTGTCAGTGGCTATTGTGTACATAATCAGTCATGTGAAAATAGCCCAGTTCAAACTGCAGCTGTCCTGGGAAAGCCCTGCTGCCTGATTTAATGTAGTAAAGGTAATTTTCAGTGATGCCTTTTTGGCTTCCCAGCCCATAACTGTACATTTTGCTTTTCCTGTGCTTGTGTGCTCTGTGTTGCACACTTTGTTAGGAGCCATCACAGAAATTCAGAGGATTTTTTAGTAGATTGTTTCAGTGTGTGAAACTCTGTCTAGGCCTAGGAAACTCTCTGCTGAACAGAAAACAGAATGTTGCTGATTGCCTTATCATTCATACTGAAACTGAAAAAAAACAATATTAGGGGGCTCTGATGTGAACATAGCAGTTGACATCAGATCTGATTGTAACATAACTCTAATTTTTCTAACAGTGCTGAGAACAAAGTCTCTGAACTGACAAAGAGCTGCTACCATGGAATACTTTTTGAACTTGTTCTTGTCACCAACAGTAAAAGCAGTAGGATTTAAGCTCAGCAAAAATAACAAACCTTAAAAATTTGATGCCACAATAGGATGAACATTCAAAAACACTAATGCAAATAGTGTGAGTATAAAAGCATGAGACAGCTTATCCTTCCAAAATTCATGTTCCTTACTGTTCTTTCCTCTTTATTTCAGAGCAGTCCTCTTTGCATGCTCAAAGACCCCTTGCCCAGGTGCCATCACCCAGCAGCAGTAAGGAGGGCAGGGTGTTCAAACACATCCCCCTGGCAGGGCAGGTGCTATTGCTGCTGCCACCAAACCATCAAGGAGCAGAGCACACGCCCCCTCAAACTGTTCCTGCCCTAGGTTTCTCTTTGAAGATGAGTTTCCAATTCACTGAGTAAAAAGTTTCTTTATCCAGTGTGCAGAGCAGATGGAGCATCTATAAGCAGGCCCTTCATGTTGTCTTTTAATCTACCTTCCATGCTTACCTTCAAAATACCTCTTGATTCACAGCATCTGAAATATGGGGAATATTAACACTTCGTAATACAAACATTTTTGTCAAAATATTTTTATATATCAGCAGCTTTTTTTGTATTTCAAAACATCAGAGTAACATTACGATTTAGTCCTGTAGTAAATAACCAGCAAAAAAAGAACACTGAAGAACAATACAACCAGCTAAAAAAAATCCCCTAATTTATTTTTACTAGAATAATAAAATTAATATCACTCCTGGAAGAATGTATATCTTCTCTAGATGACCATCCCTGCAGTAAAAGTTGTGTTTTATACATAATCCTGTTTAAAAAAGAAAACACCTCTCTCTTTATTTCTGCAAAAGTGAAATGCACCAGCTGGGCAAACAATATCTGTACTCCCTAGTTATCTGACTGAACAGTGAATGAGAAATAGATGCCAAACACCTGGACCAAAACTTGAAAAATCACAGACTGTCTGTAGCAATTTTTTGCTACTTCCTGGGGTTTGGGGGGATTTTTGATTTTTGGTGGGGTGGTAGTTTGTTTGTTTTTTTTTTAATGTTTGATTTGTTTTTTGTTAATTAACTAAAGCAATATATGCTTTTAAACCTGAAGTATTTTTTTTAATGGCCACAGAAAATAATTACCTGAGTCCCAAGACAAATTATGGCAATGTTAGCTTCCCAGAGACTTTTTTTCCCATTTTAAATAGAAAATATATTTTAAAATAATTACAGTTGCAGGAGAAAGTACTGACTGCAGCTAGGCAAAAATATTTGGTCTTACACACACCTTGATGTAATGTTTTCAGCCAGTGATGAAAATCTGCCCAGGTTAGATGGTAAATTAAGCAAATTGAGACTTCAGTTCCAAATACCTGTTCTGAGGGCTGTGCCATTCACAGAACAGCAAGACAGGACACAAATCTCCCCGGAGGAGAGGACTCAAAGTAGATGGGAAAGCAGCTGGGAACTTGTCCCTTCCCAGCTCACACACCTACGAGGAAGGAAGAAGCATCACAGTGAGCAGAGGCTGCTCTTCCCTCAAGGACTGGGGTCACAGAACCAGGGGCCTGTGCAAGTACAGAGGGTGTTTTCAGTTAGATTTCTTTCATGTCTACAAAGAACTAAAATATTTGACTACAGCCCTATCAAAGTGCTTGGTTCAAAAGCATTCCTTGTCAAAAATGATAGAAGGTATTAATAAAAAAAATTCATCCTTGCAGGTTTACCACTGAAAAATCTCAGGAAGCAATTATGAGCATAATTCATTTTACAACTAGAAAACAAGTAGATTGAAGAGAGTTAGAGAACAGATTGGAATTTTAATCTCACATGAAATCCAGTACCTTTGTGAACTTCTGTTTATATTGCGTGTAGGTATTTTCACTTGCAAAGGTCATAGGAAAATGGAAGAAATAATTCCTGAAATAAGAAGAGAGAACACAGAGTGTTACATCTGAAATCTGAACTTCAAACAGATGAAAGGATATTGGCCTCCTTTTGAGCAGTATCACAGCTGTGAAGAAATGCACACATCTCTGGTATGCATCCTCTTTTCCCTTTGTAGCAAAGAGCAGCCACCTCATCAATAAAAATCTGAACACTCCATATGACCAAGTTTTGGATTGTTGTTTTTTTTTTCCCTTATGCTCTTGGGACACAGCAAGGTTAGTGCCTTCATTCATTCCACTTAGAAAAGAGGACAAAAATTACTATAGGAATGGCGTAGCCCCAATCTTTCAACATATCATAAAACATCTTTAGGCAGAGCTGCCTCCACCTGTGCTCCAAGCATCAGCAGGCTGGACCAACTGCGTCACGGGCACACCTGGGGGCCTGGACTCAGCTGAGCTGCCTCAAGGAGCCAAATTTACCTGAGTCAGTTCTACTTTCTGCATGTGAGGGCTTTTGAAATCGCTGCTACCAACCCCATGCAAGAAGTGAAATGGTCACATTCCACAGGCATCTGGAGCTCCTGGAGCTTTAGCCTAACTGATACTTACATGTCATGCAAAACCTCGTAGGATGTGTTTGTGTTGTGCTTCAGACTGACCATAGCAGCTCAAGTGTCTCAGCAGGAAATGACATGGCATAAAGGGCAGGGGGAAACACCAGGAAACTGCAAAAGAGCTGGGATTAATTTACAGCATTTATCTGAACAAAATAATGTCTATTTTCCTTCTTCACCCTACAGGTTTGTTTCTTGACAAAGGTAAAGTAAGAAATACTTTAACTGGTGGCTGAGGTGAAATGGAAGAGGAAATACCTTGTTTCTGGATTTAAAATTCCAAGGCCCTGCTCTGCCCTTCCAGGAGATATCCGACCCTTTTCTTTGCCTTCTCCCTGCTGTTCCCAGGGGCCTCTTGCAGTGCAAGAGCCACAGAGCAGCAAAACCTGAGAGCTCCTAACCCTGAAACAGCCCCATTCCCACTGCGAAGTCCTGCTCCATCCTGTGTTATCCCACCATTCCCCTCCTCCCAGAGGCAGGTTAGTCCTTAAATCACCATCCCTGCCACCAGTGCAGGGAGCAGGAAAACACCTGCTTGTCACGGCCTGACCAACAAAGCCAAGGGATTTTGTTGTCGCTGGAGAAATGATGGCTCCCGGTGGGAACTGTCCCCTCTGTCACTCCCCCCCTGCTGGATTAATGCAGCACTCCAATAACTCAGCTTCAGCCGAGCTCTGCTCCATAAGGCACCCCAATAAAACTCCTGTAATTGAATCACAAAACACACAGCAAAGGAAAAAAAACAAAATAACTTCAAATTCATACGTGATTCCTCCGTTTTATGGCCCAGCCAGCTCCTCGGTCCGGGAGCCACAGCGCAGCCCTCCGCTGCCAACTGCAGAGACTCCTTCCCTCGAGCACGGGGCAGGAGGGCAGGCTGGAGAGGGAGGGGTGCGGCAGGGGGGTTGGTGATGCCCTGCCCGAGGATCTGTCCCTTAAGAGCTGCTGAGTTTTCACCCATTTTCACCTTCCTGTCCCATCCTGCTGTTGCAAAAAGTTCCCGTCAAAGAAATATCCGAAGTCCATCTGTGCCGATCAAAGGAGGCTGCGGGTGTTCACACCAGCACTGTCAGGAAATACATTTATTTTCAAAACAGCTCTGCTCACTTATCCCGGTTTTGATACACCACATCTACAAAGTGTTTTCACAGGAGTGTCTGGCTGTACAATACACATTCGAGGGCCTGCGAGCCTTCATAATTTAGACCTCCTGTGCGGGTGGCTCCTGACAGCCCCCCCTGTGCTGTTACAGGCGTCTCCACCTCGGGCTGCGAGGGCAACTCCCCCAGCCCAGAGACACCCGAGCCTGGATGGTGGAATTGAAACCTCACCAAAGAGACCAGAGGGCTCCGTGCATGGTAAATCCAGCAGGGTTTATTGAGGGCAGATCGCGGGTCCAGGTAGGGAGAAGGTAAGAGGAACAGCTGGGAGCAAACATGGACACAACCTCTGCTGAAGGGAACCAGAGGCAAAGGGCCAAGACGGAGCAGGGCCTGGGTGCCTCACTGGGAGAAGGCAGGAGGGGTCAGGGGACAAGCAGCACAATGGGGACAGGGTCTAGGGGAGGAACTGGAGTGGAGTGATGCAGGTGGAACCCACAGTAGAGGAGGGAGGGAATGGTCTTTTGGGGAGAACCAATGGAGAAACTAAGAACACAGAACACACTAGAACTGAGGAGTGAACAACAGCTGACAGGCAGGAGTTCTTTTGCATAGAGATGCAGGGGGTCTTGGGAGATTGTTCTCCTTTCTCACCCTAAGCTCAACAAGGGTGTCTTCCCAAGGCATTTTCACCCTGTGTTTGCCAAACCGTCTCCCAAACTCATGTAGCCCTAAATTTAATTTATGGCTTGATTTTCCATTAATGTAACTCAAAACTAGAGCTCCATAATAATTAAGCATATTCTTTTGCAGAAAAAAAAAAAAAGAGGCATTACTACAATAATAGCTATTGGTTATATATATATCTTCTTGACTATTATCATTGTACCCTTAATATCAGTGCTCTTTTGTAAGGGAAAGAAACCCATACAATTGTTCTGTTGGAATTCCCTACAGTCTAGAAACTAGACTTTTATTCTAGTCACACAACATCGAGATGATGTACACACAGTTTTTCTTAGAAGTATTTCCCATTGTTCACTATAATTCAATATGCAGAGGACAGTCTCATATGAGGAACAAGCTGACACAGAGGGCAGGGTAGACTGCCTTCCTCTGGGGAAGGGTGAACTTACCACCGACTCAGTTTTAGGAAAATGAAATTCAGCGAACACCAGGTCACAGATGTTAAGTTACATCTCTTTTTTCCTGTACCGGAGGACAGACATGGTCATGTTAAAAACTGTTCCCGTTGCTGAGGTGCCACAAACTGCAAGACAGAGCTTCATGAGGCCAAGAAGCTGCTGACTCCTGCAGCCAAGAGCCTGCACAGGATGCTAAGGGAAAAATAAACCAGGAGGAGCCCCACTGAAGCCAGAAAGAAATTGGAAGCCAGCAGCGCAGCACCAGAGAATTGAAATTTAAAGCATCCCTGTGGCCTACTGTGAGAACTGCAGCTTTTCTAAGAATGACTCGCCTTCTCCCAAAAGCAAGTGCCGGCAGGACACTCCCATACCCCAGGGAGAAGAGGGCGTGGATCCAGCGATCAGTGCCAGGAAAACACAATTAAAAGCGATCGTGCTCTCCAGTGTAGTGCAGTGACCACCACCGGAGTGGCACATCACATCAGATCGCTCCTTGGGAGCACTGGCAACTCCTCCCTGCCTGAAACCTTTCCCTATTGTTCTGCAATTCTGCCAATGAAAGTCGGAGGGATTTTCGTACACGAGCGCTAAAAGGCAGCAAGAGTGGATCAGCCAGGGGCCCGAGGCCAGGAACAGCCCAGCCCTCCTGCGGAGAAACAACTTGTTCAAGACACTACCGGGACTGCGTAATGCTATTTTTCAGGCCTCTTTTTATTTTTTTTTTCCCTGCAAGTTTTGCTTCCCTTTCCACTCGTCTTTCTCTGAAACATGAAGGTGGAACAGTGATTAGCTCCTATTCAGTACTGTTAAAGGAAAGAATCCAGGTGGCTAAGACTCTGTTGTTATCCTCTAATACGGACTGAAGAGAGCGCTTAGAGCAAACACGGAACAGGCTGGCCAGGACTTGTGATATTTACACCACCGTAACACCCCTACCGCCCACCGCTAAGCCTTTAAAATGTTTATACATTAGTCAACTGGGAAATTCTAAAAAGGCATAATAGACAAAAACTCATTACGGCGATAAAAACATAGGTTAACCACAACTGCAGCGACTCAACTCTTTATGATAAATGTGGGCGGCTCTGAAAAGAGCCTTTGTTTAACGATTGGCCTCGCAAAGCTTTTACTTGGCTTTAGCCTTGTGGCT
>WBNO01014966.1:9939-26353 GCA_013400575.1 Peucedramus taeniatus
TCCCAAATCTTTGCCTGAGAGCCTCCAATTGCAAAATTACAATAATCTGAGGGAGGGGGTTTATATTCTCTATTCAAAGGGAGATTCCAGCTTTTGCTGGCAGATACCTGTCCTTCAAACCAGGACACCAGAGCAGGAGAGTGTTTTGAGGTTCTGTCACCAACCACGTGGAGTCACCTCAGGCAAGCCACTTCCTCCTGGATCACCAAAACCTCATTGTCTCTTCAAACTTGACACAGATGGGAGATTGTGGGATTTTTAAAGGATTTTGACTCTCTGCTAGTGTCACATTAGTCAGGGTGTGCTTCCCTTCACCCCTGAGGTTCAGCGAACTGGAGAGAGAGGAGGTGGAAAGGCTGCAGGGTTTCACACAGGAGCAATGAGAGAAGGTGTCACTTTGTGGTATCCATAGTGGCATTGGGATTCTTCTGTCCATTGGAGTAACGTGTCTGGGGGCAGCTGTGGGAAAGGGACCTGTGATAAAAGGGTTGTTGGCAACATGATGGGGAGTCCCATTTTAGTGAGAGGTGTCCTGCAGGTCAGAGGGAGGGGGAATGTCAGCTGCTACTTCCATTTCTAGTGACTGGTTTCTCAAAATCCTCTCTGATGCACAAGGAAGTAATCTTTTTTCTAACTTTATTTGGTAGACAGCTGGACCAGATGACCACTGCAGGTTCCTTCCAAATGAACTGTGCATGAGCTGTGGTGGCAGAGTCACCACTCCTGGAGATGATAAGAACTGAACAGGGCACTTATTGCCAAAGTCTGGCTGACAAAGTGGTGATCAGTCAGAGATTGAACTCAGTGATACTGAAGGTCTTTTCCAGCCTAAATTATTCTGGGATTCTCCAACTCTTAGATTTGACCCTATCACCCATTTATTATCTGCTAAATTAATGCTAAACAAGCCCATCTGGCCATCCTAAATTTGTCTTCTCTAGAAAATCTTTAAAGGGATGAAGACTGCTGTCTGTGAGTCACCAGCTGGAAAATAATCACAGACTGTACTGAGCTGAAATGGGCCCATCAGATTAGTTGAATACAGCTTCTGTCCCTGTACAGACACCCCAACAACCCCACCCTGTGCCTGAGAGTGTTGCCCAAATGCTCCTGAAGCTCTGGCAGCCTCGGGGCTCTGACCATTCCCTACAGAGGCAGATGGTGTTGACCCATTTCTAATTTGTTTACAACAACCCACATTCTCTTCTCCTGTGCACCAAAGCCTGAAGCTTCTGTGCCTTTTTCCATTTATTGCTGCTCCACCAGAATTGACTACCCCCTTAGAAATTACTTACATCTTTTTTTCAGCTTGCTTTTGGAAGTCAAATCAAGCAATGATCCAGGAATCTGAGATAAATGCGTCAGTTTAAGCAGGTTTGTTTTTTGGTTTTTTGGTTAGTCTTTGTATTACAACTTCACTCAAATGCTTCCTAAATGAGGACTCTGCTTTGGATTTGACAATTCAATGGTGATTTCTGAGACTTGGAGAAAATATTGCAGCTGGCTGCTGAGGGGCTCTGCTGTGGAGGCTAGTTTGTGGAAACAAATTCCTAACTATTCTGGTCTATAAATCCTGAGCCTAACACCATGAGACTTTCATCAGTGATTTCACTCCCAACATATTGGCCTTTTAAAGTTTTTGACAATCCCATTTAACCATCTATATTGATCTCAGGTTTGGGCATATACAAAGGAGCCTTTTTCAGGTGGAATTTGAATTCCATTGGAGTAGAAGGAATGCCCCAGATCACGTCAACACACTTTGATACTTAATTGGCAATCCTGGGATAGTGTAACTTCAATTAAAGTGAAGTCATCCCGCATACCTGCCTACTGACCTGAGCTCCTGCATGAACATGACGATGTTTGATAATGAGCATGGAGAGCCCACAGTGTAACAGCCCAAGGTAATGAGTGTCCCTAAGGCACAAGGTATCAAGTCTCCTCAAGGCATCCTTTCCTTTTGTTTTTCTTTTTGTTTTTATCATTTCTTTCCCCCTGTAGTGGCTTTACCCACCTGTAATTGCAATAGAAGGAGGGAGACAGGAGATATTTCTTTGCAGACGAGACAGTGGTTGTGTTATTATGGTGTATTATGTTACTTTCCATTAGACCAAAAACTTTTCATCTCTAACCCTAGGAGGTGACCTACAGTAAATACAGTGTCGTATTTAGCTTTTGTAAATAGCTTAGCTCTCATGAATGTTTTATAGTGGGGTAAATATCACATTCTCTCCACTTATTTACATCCGCACAGCATCACAGAAGACTTGTTGGTATTAAATATTAATTGTAAGCTTTAGTGAATCTATGCTTTTGTCAAGAGTGCACTGGGCCACACATCTTTTTTGGCCTCACACATTGAGAAACCGCATGATCTTCCGAAGAAAGAACTGGAAGTGCATTATCAGTGTTTTTAACCAAACTGGCCCCAGCTTGACGTCTGCAGCTCCCGTTCCTTTCGCCCTGCAGCTGGGAGGAGGGAGAGAAGCCACGGGCAAAGATGTGATACATGACTGACCCAACACTTTGGCCTTAGTCTCGGTATCCCTCTCATCTCAGGGAAAGTCCCTGTGGAAGGATTTTGGAGATTTATGGAGGCCAGAATGGATCAGCCAGTCTGGCTAACTCTGAATCTCGGTCCGGTGACCTTCTCGATTGAGCCAAGAGCTTGTGTCTGCCTGAAGTATATCTAACTGGGAAGCAACCACATTTTTGGCTGGAAGACTTCTATCAGTGGTGAATCCACCATGTCCCCTGGTGCACTGCTATTACTTGATGTATTGTAATTAATTTTAGAATTACCAATGATTTCTAATGCCATGCTGCTATTTCCCTGGTTTTTTTTGCTTCTAGACATGAACTTGTGCTGTGCCTTTCCTGGTAGATTTGCAGATCTTGTCTCTTATCTTGTACTTTCCTTCTGGGAAGGGCAAGTTGCAAGTTCTTGCTGCCCTGATTGAGGGTAATAATTCCTCTCTCACTCTGAATATGCCTAATGTATGGAATTCTTGCTCTCTGTCTCAGATTTTCCGTTGGCATTTTTTTGTATCTCAGTCAATTCTTGCATCTCATCTGATTTAGGGCTGGGGGATGTACTCAATACTCCAGGATCAGTCTCCCCCTTGTGCATAAAAGCTGTTTTTCCAGCATTGAGTCTTCCTCCAGAGTTACCATGACCCATTACAAGTTTTGTTTTCAAATCTTTTCAACTCAACCCAGACTTTTTCATAGATAATTTTTTGAGAAACTCCTCCGGAGTGAGACCTACTTTTGAATATGATCAACACTCTAATATGTGCTATTTTTACTGTCTATGAACACAGCTTATGTTTCCTCCTCAAACTTCTGAATTACTTTTCTCAGGTAATAACTATGAGTTACTGAGGAACCATGTGCTCTATACACCCAAATAAATTTACACCAAGGTGTTTTTTCAGAGGTGTAAATAGGAACAGAGATGTCAGCACCTGTGTTATTGGTTGACTTCAGTAGCACCTCACCAACCTAATACTGATTTCCTGTTCACATATTGGTGTGTCACTGTTGCTTTCCCCTGAGTCTCTGCTGAATTACACAAATGTGGGAGAGCAAAAAAGAGGAAAATTGGTTAAAGATCAGCGGAGGAGACAAGGGTCAATATCTTTGAGATACTAATTTTTAAATATTCCTCCAGAATGTTTCATCTGCAGGATGAATTGTTTCTTTTTTTTTTCTTTTTTTTTTTTTTTTTGCCTGTTGCTGGTGCTGGTTGGGGTCATTGTTTATGTTCTGGCTGGTATTGGAGAGGTGGTTACTTAGACATGGGGGAAAGATAGGGTAATGGAGTTTAACAGCATTGATTTTACATGGAAGGCTCATTCTGCACTTAAACCCCTCCTTTCCCTGTGAATACCTTATTTAAATGGTTGGTACATAATTTTTTAATGAGATGTTCCCTAATCCATCCGACCAAAGACTAGGAAAACTATGATTACACAAGAGGGACAAAAAGCTTCTGGTTTTGTTAACTGCTTGATTTTCCTATTTGTTGATTTTGGGGGCCTTTCCTTTGGCAAGAAATGCCTTTTCTGCCCCACCTGCCCCCAACCCATTAAAATGATTGCAGGAACCAGAGCAGTTGGTGGTGCATGCTGGAGTTTGTCAAGTGACTCTTAGCCCAGAGTACCAGCCTCGTTATTTTTAACCAATGCTAATCAAGTTTTGCAGCATCCATTATGCCCTGGTCCAGGGGCAAACTAAACTACATTACAAAACACTTAAGCCCTGCAAAAAAATTTCCTGACCTCTGAAATCTCTTATGACCTAGTTGCAGCTTCACAATGTCTAGCACTAATCTCTCCATTAAAGCCTTTTCACCTATTTCCTAAACTGCTGTACAATGTATGTATTTAGACAAAAGCAGCAGCTTTCAGAGCCATTAAAGGCTCAAGCCAAAAGTAAAGATGATTTTCTTATGGCTGAGGATATCTGACAGCCTCAGGGGGTTGGACAACACCATGTTCTTCAGCTGACCCTTATTTAAGACAACCTGTGAGTGTCAGGATTACGATGCTAAGATTACTGTGGTATTTAAATATTATGTTATTAGTCAAATACTGGCATGTATAAACCCAAGATAATTTGGGGGGAGAGAGGATTGGGGAAGGGGGGAATTCACTGTCAAGGCTCAGATTTAAGCTGTTAGATTCAGCTCATAACTGAGTCTTTAAAAATATGTTTTTCCCCACTAAACTGCTATTTATATTTACTGCAACTTAAATAAGTCCTCTCAAGTTTGGTGACCCTGCTCTCTTTTAATTCACTGATTACCTTTCTAATGGAATCAAGTGTGTTGCATTGGTGGGAGAGTGTGTTAAATCCTCCTCTTCACTTGGAGGGAAGGACAACCTGAAATCTATATTAGTCTCTACAAATTTTAAATTCCTGAAACTCTCAGAACTCTTACAAATAACAGTCATGGCTTATCTCTCCTGAAGAAGAGCACAGCTGTCAGCTGAGCAGAGAGTTTGCTTTGCTGTGAATAAGCAGGAAGAAAACCAAATTAAGAGTCTCTTCCAGACTCACCCTGATCCTTCAGCCTTTCCACAGGTAGAGCAAGGACCCATGTGAGGTCAGAGGAGTGGCCCTTAGCATTTTGTTTTTCCCCATCAGGTGGGCAGAGAGATAGATCCAGCTCCCAGCAGCCCAGTCATGGATGTCTGAATGTGGATGGGATGATTTCCACCTTGACACAGGTATAGATCACCTGCTTCACAAAATAACTTTGCAAGAAATCGTGATCCCATTTGTTCTGCAGGTTCATGAAACAATGAGCCTGTGGGGAATGGGGCCTGCTGTGTCTGCACCACCCAAACCCCTTGCACGCCTCATTTCAGTTCTTTTACTTTTGAAACCACCCTTAGGGGTGACCCCAGTTTAGATACATCATCTCTGGGACTCCTGGACTCCTCCTCTGCAAAATAAGAATTCAGAGCCCCTCAAGACCTGGTGGAAAATGCAAGGACCAGACCAAGTTGTATTGGAGCAGCAAATGGACAGAAATGAGTTTCCAGGGAAGCCACTGGCACTGCCTGAACTGCCTGAGGTTGTGCCATTCACCTTCCCTTATTCTCCCACTTTTTATTGGAGTTATTTTAGTTGTCAGTTCTTCACAGTGCTGTGGTCTCAGGATCCAGTTAAGCAAAACCCACATTATCCACACTACCTAACAGTGTGACATCTGTGAATGGCTTTCTAATTACTCAAATAAATCAGCATGATTGGAAATTCTTGAGATTTTATTGGGAAGGAAATTTATAGTAATTAAACCAAATTAATTTTGGATTTCTGTTAATCCAAAGAAGGTTTTGGAAGCTTTGGGTTAGACCTGCATTTTCTCCCGCAAGTTATGTGGGTGAAAGAATGAGAAATTAATTGTTTTTGGACAATAAGATGATGATAATAGGAGAATCTTTTAAATGAGCTTGCTATACATCTTTCATCAATTGCAGAGTGTCTTTTCTGGCATCTAAAAATATCGTTCAGGGCTTTTACTAAAGATTCAAACAGACTGAAAGGAATCTTTTTTAATCAAAATAAAGAACCCTTTTTAATTACTCAGACTCCTTCACAGTTGGAGGTAATAATTGTCTTACGTTCTTAAGTAGTGCTGTTATTAGCCTGCCCTGGGGCTCTTCTATTTTCCAGAAGTTGGCATTGCTCTCTGTTGAATGCCAGCATAGAGTGTGCAGCAGCTTAAATATTTCTGTGTCCTCGATGCTGGGAGTGATGCAGGTTGAACTCAGCCTCCCCCTTCAGTGCTGCCAGTCCCAAAATGCCTGCACACACCAACAGGACCCAGTCCTAAACACCAAGGCATGGTAAAACCATGTTCTGCAGCAAATTATGTTTTAGGTCCACCTGTAAGACAATCCTCTTTGTTTTTCCTTAAGCACTTTCTAATTTTTTTTTTTTGGGGGGTTTTCTTTTGGTTTGGGGTGGGAAGGTTTGGTATATAAGTGCCAGTCAAGTGAACAAATATGCTTTCTCTCTGATTTTTGCTGTGCATTTCAAACCTTCCCTCCAAGACAGATGGAGGGGGGAGGAGAGCATCCAGGCAGTGCCCTGTCCCTCCTCTGTAGCTGCACAGGTAGGGGTTTGCAGACTGTGCTGCAGGTTTATTAGGATGGGAGTATACATTTTTGGGGGGGAAAACAGGATTTTTGGGACCAGGAATTGCTGTTCTTCATGAAGATCTCCTCAATGCCCACTAGAAATCCAGCTGCTAATAACTGACATAAAATTAACTGCTCTGGGTAGGGTATTGCAGACCCTGAGAAAGGATTTTGAATATTTATGCAGATTTTTGTGTCTTCTTCATGCTCTTGGCCATGGATAATGCTTCTGGGTCTATTTACTTTTTGTCAAAACACTTTTCATGTGGATACTTTTTTTTCTCTTTTTTGTGGCTTCTTCCAATGCTAAGCAGCATTGTGTTTTCAATTGCAATTGATGTTAGTGAGAGCAGAATTAGCCAGAAAGCCTTTTGACTTATCACACACCAAAACACAGAATATAGGTGTAATATTGGCCGACTCAGATTCTGTCACTTCAGCAGCTGTAATATTTTTATTCACCAGTATTTTGAATCAAGCACACTGTCCCTTTCCTCTGTAGGTGTAAAGATGAAACAAAACAAGGCTCATCCCAAACTGCTGAGAGAAGAGTTTGGATGTAGAACCAAGGCATGCTGAGCCCCATGTTACCACTTTCACCCCACCAGATGTTCAGTTCAGCACATCCTGCCTGATTCAGTCTATTTCCTTTACACTACCTTAAAATTTCACAGTAATTTTGGTTGGAAGGGACTCAGTGTGTTTAATTGCTGTGAGAGAGGAAGAACATAAGTCCAGAAAAATAAGTAATTCACCACACAGAGCAAGACCCATCAATTATAAGGAACTCTACAGAGAGAGGGAAAGAGGAAAGAAAGAAGGAAGAGCATGAAGATGCTCTCTCTGTGTCTGCAGGAGCCATGTGTTTTGGCCCAGCTATTCAGCAAGGGGGTGTGGTAAAGAGTGACTAAATCAGCTTCCTCAGGGCATCTTCTGAGGCCATGGCACCTGAGATGGGTTTGGTGGAGCTTCAGTACCTTCAAATTAACAATTGCTGTCTGTCTTTGCTGTGGAGCTGGTTGCCCTGACAGGATGAAATGGTGATGTTTCCATGTTCCACATCAAAAGCTGAGGAAAGCCTTGTTCCATATTAGTGGAAATAAGAAACTGGTTTGGGTGTTTTGGTTTGGGAGACATCCTAAACTTGATGTACAACCAGGAGCTGGTGTAACTGCTTCATTGCAAACCCTTGGCATAGCCAAGCAAAAACCTTCCACTGAGGCAAGTTTATGGGCTTGAAATGCTTTCAGTAAATCAAGGCAAGGTCTGAGTGAAAATGCAGGAGGCAAAGAGTTAAGCTGCTTTCATGTTCCAGGTACTTTCCACTAAAGAAGCCCCATATCGGAGTGCTGTATCTTTCTGAATGTGAGTTTAGACTGCTTTTGTGCTAATGCATTTATATTGTGATTGTGAAAAGCTTTTTTTAAAGAGGAAGATAAATCTTACCCAAATCTGATAATCATTTTTAAAAATCTCTGCTCTGAGATTTATGTTGCTTTTTTCCCCCCCTCCCCCTGACTAAAAAAAAAAAAAAAAAAGGAAAAAAAGAAATAAAAAGGAAAAACAACAACCCTACTGCATCAAAGACAAAAATAATGGCTTGTAAGTACTTAAAAGCTTATGGATAGGAAACTTAAAAAACTGGTCGGATTCAAACCAAATCCTATCAGATTTTCTTGGTTCTCATAAACCTTTAATCAGCTCCCATGGGGCATTTTTACTAACCATAAAGCATGTGATTAGAAGACACATGAACTACTGGAATTACGACAGCGAGATGGGTTTGACTTTAGCCCGACTTAGGGACGGCAGCGCAAGGAGCCGTGGCAGAGATCTGCCCCAGGAGGGGACACACCACACTGCCATCACGACGAGCCAGGCTGGTGACAGGACCCTCACTCACTGTGTCTCAACCCTGGGAGGGGCTTTCAGAGCCCAGGCATCCTCCTGGGTTGAGCCTTGGTGCTCTTTGAGGCGCTGGTAGCCTGCTGCTCTGAGTGGGCCACAGGAATGGGGTGACCCACAAAGGACCACAGCAGAGGGCTGGGATGATCCCCATGGCAGGATGGGATATGTGGTGTTTTACCAGCTTTTTCTGTAAGATGATATCTGGCTGGCAAGTGCAAACTGTGACCCAGGGTGCCTGGTGGCATCCTGCACCACCCAGGTCCAGGCTGGGAGCTTGACCCAGGGTCTTTCAAAGTTTGGTTGGTTTAAAATTCCAGATTTCTGGAACATAAACTCCAGAAGGAGTCAAGGCTTTGGAGTTGAGTGTAATTTAGTTGAGATCTCTGGGTGCTTTTTTCTGGTTTATATCTGCAGGGGCACAGTCACTGAGACAGAAGAGATTTTGAATTTGAATCTTAGAATCATGGAATGGTTTGGTGTTGAAAGGATCTTAAAGTTCATCACATTCCAAATTCTCTGCCATGGGCAGAGACACCTTCTACTAGACCAAGTTGCTCAAATTAGGCTGCAAATGGCTCCTTGGCCCCTTTATGGGGGAAGAGAAATATTTTATAATTTATTTTTAAAGGTCTCATGCATCTGTAGGATAGAAATATGCTGTAAACAGCATAGAAATCACCACTATGGTAACTATAATTTGGCATTCCTCTGTGTTAGGTATTACTGATAAATGCAAGAATTTCTATTTCTGTCACTCAAAAGCAGTCTTATTTGGAAAAACCCCAGTGTCTAAAGATGAACAGGTCTTTTTAGCATATAAGTATATAGGCAAAGTTGTATGTCCTTTTTACCCAGGTGAATATGCAAGGCTGGGATTTTAAAGGAGAAATAGATTTAGTGTATATAAACCTGAATGTCTGGTTGGGTAATTTCAGATTAGAGAAAACTGTTCTTTTAACTGACACCATTGCACATTGAGCATCACCCCACAAAGCACATTTACTCTTTGTGTGTGGATATGATAAAGATTCACTCAAATAAAAAGAGCCAACATTATATGTCTGTTAGGATAAAAGCAAGCAACTTGAGTCTATTACTAAAACCTAACTTAATCACTTGAGCACAACATGCAAAAAGAATTCCAGGAATCCTGGATATATGACACTATTTTACTAAGCTGCTGGGGGACTGCATACATAACTTAGTTCATCTGCTCTGGTCTTCTCCAAATTCTGCAGGAATTTTCTTGAGTGTACCTGGGAGGACTATATCAGTTTATGTTACACCAGCTACTGCAACACTCCTTGCTGTAAGACAAATTTGCAATTCCTAATGCTGCAATGTCTGCAGGAGGATTACTGTGTGTTAATGTGATTGGGCTGTATAGTGGCTGGAACAATATGGAAATGATGGAAGAGCCTGATACTGTGAATTACAAAATATAGAATCACTGGTAAAACATCAAACTCTACAAGTGAAACTCAGAAGAAAGGTAAAACTGGAAGCACAAGGCTCATATCCAGGACAAGGTTCAGCTTAAAATCTTCCCTGTATTGGTTTCTGGGAGTTTGGTTTGGCCAGGTAAAAGGGGCCTTGTTGCCATCAGCTGGGTCCTGTTGCCCTTAGTGTGAGTGGACACCCCATCCCTGGAAACATTCAAAATCAGATGGAGGGGCCCTGAGCAACCTGATCTACTGGAAGATGTCCCTGCACACCACAGGGGGATGGAAAGAAATGACCTTTAAGGTTCCCTTCCAACCCAAACCATTCCATGATTCAATGGACAGGCAGAGTTTGGGAGGTGCTGGGACTCTTCCTGTCATGGGACTCTTTGAGGTCCTGGATCTGAGACCCTCTTGAGTGGAAGTGGTGCAGAAATCTAAAGAACAGCCCTCTGCTCTGGGCCACCCATGGTACACACCAAGAGACAGCAGGTTGCCCCTCACCAGCCCCTCACACCATTCACAGAATTCACAGAATCACTGGGTTGGAAGAGACCTTAAAGATCATCGAGTCCAACCCAGCCCCAACACCTCAACTAAACCCTGGCACATCCAATCTTTTTTTAAACACACCCAGGGATGATGACTCTGCTGTCATCATAGGACATGAGACATGGGACATCAATCTGAGCGGCTTTGTGAGACCTGGGGTCAATCCTCAGCCTCCCCTTTATTGCTTTCCCCCCCTGTTTTTGCAGACATTTCTTTGCAGTGCTGCTCTCTCTGCACAGGAACCATCTGAGGAGGAAGAAGCAGTGGCCATTTGTTGAACTCTCTGCTCAGGGTGAGGGATTGCCTTCAACCTGACATGGCTTTGGAGAGCTGCTTGGCCATGGTCCCAGCTATCCAGGCAGGTAAGAGTGGAGCTGCACTGCTGGCATCCTCTGCAGAGGTGCTGTGGCCAGGCTGGACCATCACCATCCCAGAAGTCTCCACGGATGTTTCAGGAAAAGTGCTGTGTCAGCATGCCCTGCTATTCCCAGGAAAATTCAGGGGATGCCCAGAAAATGCAGCCAAATTCTACAGGAGCCCCCCAGGTAAGAAACCATTGGGACCCCAAAATAAGAGTGCTCACACATTTTCTGGGACATTGGGGCAAAAAAGACCTATTCCAATGTGTTTCCATGCAGCCACACGGTGATTGCTCACATGGAAACACTTGGGTCACTTGGACTGGAGTCTTCAACACACAACGACTTTTAACAGGCAACATCTGACAGTACCAAAGCCCTTTGCAGCCCTGGGTGAAATTATGATAACAAGAGAAAAAAGCTATTACTGCCACCATGCTTTCATTATGCAAATGATATTAAGATAGGCTGTGCAGATCGCCTGTGGCTATGCTATAATCTCCATGCAGTGATTATAATGTGTCAAACTTAGTCATTTTGATTATGACATGTTAATTACATGCCATCCTCATGCAGACATGAATATTACTCGCAGTCAAACAAAACACAAATTGGGGGCATTGTTTTTTTTGTTGTTGTTGTTGTTGTTTCATCGTCTTTTTTTTTTTTTCCAGTTCTTGTTTTTGCTGGAAATTTTGATGATTAAATGGATTAAAAGATAAAGAGATATGTAACCTGAAAAGTCATGAAACATTGGCCAAGCCATCCCTGGCTGCCTGGGTGGAGTGGGGGGCTTCTATCACAAAAAGACTCTGCAGCTTTATTAATGTCTGGTTTGTTTTTTTTGTCCCAACAGGGTCGGTGTTTAAAAAAAAAATGTATTTTATAAACCGTAGAGCTGTGTGGGGCTGAAGAACAATTGAGTTTTTAACTCTTCATGGGATTTATAAGAAGAAGGTGCAGATGGCCAGGGTACCCCCATTTCTACCATGGTGCAGTGTCCGTGGGTCACCTTACTGTGGATGCTTCCCATGATCAGCCTCAATTATCTTAATTTCAGAGGAATCTTTCTTTTTAATTAAGTAATGTTCCAAAGTTTTCTGAGGACAAGCCCTTTTTTTTTCCTCTGACAGATCCTGCTTAATCCTCCTTGAGGAAGAACACTTTTTTTCTCCTTATATTTTCCAGCAAAAAAACGCACTTTAAAATGTTGCTATTTTGAATGTAGCTCACTGTAAAAAAATAGTTTCAGGGGAGACAGTTGAGTAAAATATTCCCCCATGATGAAACATGCCATTAAATATAGAAACAGAACAGATATCAGATCTTGCCACTGAGATTCCCCTGGATGAGGTATCTAGGTAAGAGGCTGAATGACTGAGACACCTCAGTACGTATGGAAGGGAAGAAAAAAAGAAAAGGCACCTCACCAGGGAACAACACTTAACTAGACTTATAAATAGCTGGGATTGCAACTTGCCTGATTAATTTGGGGAAATAAACCTCACTGAAAGCTTTTTGCAAATTCATCAGATTTCCTTACTTTAGCCCCTCGCTAATGTTTAAAAATAAAATATTGACATCAAAGCTAAGACTTTGGCTTAGGTAATTAAATGCTTTTAAGTTAGTGGTTCATTAAGAGGGATCTCTTCTAGTACTGTTTCCTCTGAGTTAAAAAAAAAAAAGAAGAAAAAGAAAAAAAAAAGAAATGTTAGAGACCAAATAAAAATGTGCACAATAGACTATTTTTAGCTAAAATTTGTGTGATGGCAGGTGGGACAGAACTGAGAAGAGGGAAGGACCCAAAAGATATCCAAACATCAAGGGACAGGCTTAAAATTCAGAATTGCTTCACCCCAAAATCAAATTCCACCTGTATTCCTCAGAGAAAAGTAATAATAAAACTGGTTCTTTCTGGAGGGACCAACATCACTTGAGAGATCTGTCATGGGTGTGATGAGCACAGCAGGGCTGATCTTGATTTTGGAAGCATTTTGGAGCATCTGTGATGTAGATTGTGATCAATTACTGTGATCAATAATTTTTAACTTCATGCCATACTCACCATTTTGGCAGCTCTGAGGTGAATTAGCTCTTTGCTTTTTTTTTTTTTTAAGTCTAAAATAAATTTTAAATAAAATAAAAGGCATCCCCCTAAACATTGTGCTTTTACAGAGGGACATTTCAAGGCAAGTTTTACACAGGTTCTGCCCAGAGGGAAATTAAACTCTACATGTAAATGGAGATTACACACAAAGGAATCTATTACTTTCAATATTTCTCAGCAGGAGGGTTCAGAGTTATTTAAATAAGTTTAGATATTAAACCTAAAGTAGCCATTAAAGGAATGTGGATTTGTTTGCCTAGTTTTTATAGAAATCTTTTTTCTTTTTCCAGCTGACTGAAAAATCCATTGCTTGCATGATGGTGAATATTTTTAATGCATAAAAAAAATCAAAGAACTTTCAATATGACACTTCCTTTGAATTTTTAAGCACCAAATTACAGAATACTTATTATAGTAAAATGTCTTCTTTAGGAGAGATTAAACTGCAAACATTTTCTTTACTTTTTTTTCCCTTTTTCCATCTATTCTTTAGAAGAGAGCTAATATAAACACTGACATTAAACCATATTGGCTATGTAAGGCACTTTGATTGTCATTGAGATTATTTTAAAAGTTATTTAGGTCCCCACGTTACATCTTTGCAACTGCATGGAAAATGTTTCACCATGTTTCTCTTTGCAATATTTCTTTGGGGATTCATAAATATTGATTGTACCGTAAAAAATTGATGGAATCTTGAAACAGACTGCAGTCTTGGTAGCTGGGGAATTTACTCAATTTTTCTCAATAGCTGCAGTCTATAAAAAGAGGAGATTTTGCAAATTGTTTCTCACCTTGTCTTTTTAGTATTTAATAGCTCTCAATTCTGCAGCCTCCTGAACCATGCACCGGGTGCATTTTCCATCAAAGCTGTATCAGGCCTATTCAAAGGGAATTAAAAGGCGAGGTGTGACCAAGGGGTTAAACTGCCTTCATGGCTGGCAAGCCTAACTTTCATTACTGGTGGCAGTGTAGAGCCATCCTACTGCTCCTTGTGCTAAAACTTTCGTTTTTTAAAAAAAAAAGCATCCTTCAATATTAATGGGTGCATGCAGAAGAAAAACACAAACCCCATCACAAACAAACAAACAAACACCACCCCCCCACAACCAAATAAAAACATCATGACCAAAACTTCCAGGAATTTCTCTTAGTTAAAAACAAACAAACAAAAACCTTTAAAAAATAGGCATTTCCCTGAATGCCAAGGAATCCCCCAGCATCTTATTATTAAACACAGGATATTCTCCTTTTGATGTGGAAGAGTTTTAGCTTCATTCACCCAGGATTAGGCACAAAGACATCCTTGGCAAAGCCCTGGGATGGAACCTGTGCCTAAATCCCATCCTCCTGTCCCACTGTCCCACATCCAGGCTATCTTTGCTGGATCTCCTCTGGCCGACACCTGGAATATTTTGGTAAATGCTGTGAGAGTTTGGTAAATGCTGTAAAAGCATTCAGTTTATTTCCCTCTTAATCCTCTGGTGGGACTTTCTGTGCTCCTCTGTGACCCATGGACACTGTCAAGCATGGAGGCAGCACTGACTTCTTCTTGGCTGGGTCCTGGCTGTGCTGGGTGATGGTGATTCCCTCTGCCCCAGCTGCAAATACAGATTTCCCTTTGGATTACTTTGCTCTTCCAAGGAGAATAGCAGCACTGGGCAGGTAGGACTGTGCACAGGCAGCAGCACCTGTGCTTTGCTCCTCGTTCAATTAATGGGCATCCATGAACAAACAGGAATAAAAGGGACAGATCTCTGCAGCACTGGTGGGCTTTGCTTTCCTTCAGTCAGGCTGGAAGCAGCCATGAGATTTTTTGCAAGGTGATGCCTGGGTGTACTGCAGACGTGTGTTTTGCTGGAAAGGTCTGTCTAGGGTCAGATTTTTTAAGGGTGACAAAAAATGGGCTCAGTTGCAGGACCAGGAGCCATCTTGTCCTCCTTTGTCACTCCATTAGGTCAAACCTGAGATCAGTGTGNTATATATCCTATGTGAGAAACCTCCAACTGGTGCTTGGAGAAAACACTGTAGTTATTCAAGAAGATCATAAATGTCTCTTTTTTAAGTAGGCCTCAAGGTATCCACAGGAATGATCTGCAGTCTGTCCATCAGGAGTCCATGCAAGTGTCCTGAACAAAGGTCCTCACAAAGTCCATCAGGGCCATCTGGAGAGAACACTGGCAGAAAACACTCTAATTATTCAAGAAGCTCANTCCTTGTGCTAAAACTTTCGTTTTTTAAAAAAAAAAGCATCCTTCAATATTAATGGGTGCATGCAGAAGAAAAACACAAACCCCATCACAAACAAACAAACAAACACCACCCCCCCACAACCAAATAAAAACATCATGACCAAAACTTCCAGGAATTTCTCTTAGTTAAAAACAAACAAACAAAAACCTTTAAAAAATAGGCATTTCCCTGAATGCCAAGGAATCCCCCAGCATCTTATTATTAAACACAGGATATTCTCCTTTTGATGTGGAAGAGTTTTAGCTTCATTCACCCAGGATTAGGCACAAAGACATCCTTGGCAAAGCCCTGGGATGGAACCTGTGCCTAAATCCCATCCTCCTGTCCCACTGTCCCACATCCAGGCTATCTTTGCTGGATCTCCTCTGGCCGACACCTGGAATATTTTGGTAAATGCTGTGAGAGTTTGGTAAATGCTGTAAAAGCATTCAGTTTATTTCCCTCTTAATCCTCTGGTGGGACTTTCTGTGCTCCTCTGTGACCCATGGACACTGTCAAGCATGGAGGCAGCACTGACTTCTTCTTGGCTGGGTCCTGGCTGTGCTGGGTGATGGTGATTCCCTCTGCCCCAGCTGCAAATACAGATTTCCCTTTGGATTACTTTGCTCTTCCAAGGAGAATAGCAGCACTGGGCAGGTAGGACTGTGCACAGGCAGCAGCACCTGTGCTTTGCTCCTCGTTCAATTAATGGGCATCCATGAACAAACAGGAATAAAAGGGACAGATCTCTGCAGCACTGGTGGGCTTTGCTTTCCTTCAGTCAGGCTGGAAGCAGCCATGAGATTTTTTGCAAGGTGATGCCTGGGTGTACTGCAGACGTGTGTTTTGCTGGAAAGGTCTGTCTAGGGTCAGATTTTTTAAGGGTGACAAAAAATGGGCTCAGTTGCAGGACCAGGAGCCATCTTGTCCTCCTTTGTCACTCCATTAGGTCAAACCTGAGATCAGTGTGAGATCTGGAGTACAGATCACCAAAGGCAGAAGAAAAAAAGTCAATGGTGAGTGAGCAAGAATAGAGTAGAAATAACCACCCTTATGCTGGAAAAAAATAACTTAGAGAAGCATTTTCTCTGCTGGAACTTCTGCCCTCATATATGTAATTTGGTTCCTATATATCAGCTTATATATCATATATATATA